>CM055821.1:40204083-40230962 GCA_029582265.1 Zoroaster sp. YZ-2022
TAATGGAAAGAATCCCGTACCGTCTTTGCATTTAACTTCCTATAATCAATGCACAGGCGAATGGACCCATTCTTCTTCTTCACGAGGACCACCGGACTAGCATAGGGACTGTTGCTCTCTCTGATTATGCCCTGATCCAACAACCGTTGTAGAAGTTCTTTCACTTCCTGAAGACAGTGTGGGGGGAATCCTGCGGTACGACTGACTTACAGGGGTGTCATCTATGGTCTTAATTTTGTGAGGAACCCTGTCACATTGACCGACATCAAACTCATCTCGGGAAAACACCTGCTCATGTTGTTGTATCAGCCGGGTCACCTGATCTTTTTGTTCTGCAGTCAAATTACAGTCAGCAAGGCTCAACCCCAGTGGCAGTTGGTACCGGGTACCATCCATAAAAATGTGTACCTCCCCAGGTGGGTCATCAGCCACTAGTTCAGGAGTGCATTCCAATGATGAAACGGGACACTCCTGCTCGTAGTTTTGTCTGGCTGTCTGTTCGAAACAGACACCACAACTCCGAACCTGAACACCTGCCTCGTCGGTGGTCAGTTCAATCTTGGGGCCATGGTAGAAGCGTTCTCGTCGCGGCCCTGTTTAAACCAATTCTACCACCACCATATACGCAAAGGATCTATCTCAGCGAACAACGTTCGACAGAGCGACCAACATCATGCCCGGAGACCGAAGCAGACGCCGGTGTCAAAAACCCGGGTCTTCTTTAAGACCGGCACTGACTGTTTTGTCTGCGAACATCGAAGGGCTGTCAGCAGCGAAACAAGACCTACTCGCTGCGATTTGCAAGGACATGCAATGCGACGTCCTATGCCTACAAGAGACACATCGTGGCAGTGAAAACAATCGCCCTGCGATACCCGGAATGTCTATGGCAATTGAAAGACCACATCGCCAATACGGAAGTGCCATCTTCGTCAAAACTGACTCAATCATAGAAGCTACAGCTAAAACGGAGGTAAACAACATTGAAATTCTAACGGTAGAGTTTAGCAGAGCCATGGTCACCTCTGTGTATAAACCACCAGATGTAGAATTCACCTTCACAAATCCCCTACCAAACCCGCATAACAAGGCGCAGATTATAATCGGTGACTTCAACAGCCACAACACCCAATGGGGGTACGCTGAAACTAATTCTGATGGAGAAGCAGTGGAGGAATGGAAGGACGCCAACCAGCTTAGCCTCATCCATGACCCGAAACAGCCGAGTTCCTTCAACAGTGCTAGATGGAAGCGGGGAACCAACCCAGACCTCGCATTCACAAGCAATAACATCGCTGGCTCTAGTAAGAAACTTGTTTTGGATGTAATACCAAGAACGCAACACCGCCCTATTGGTGTCCAGATACAAGCTGCAGTGGTACCAACCACTGTCCCGTTTAGAAGACGTTTCAATTATAAAAAGGCAAACTGGGAAGGATTCACACAAGAACTGGATCATAAGGTCAGCCACATCAAACCACTCCCAGAGAATTACTGCCTGTTCACCAAAGCAGTCCAGAAAACAGCCAGAAGGAAAATCCCCCGAGGATGCAGGATGAACTACATCCCTGCCCTAACCCCTGACAATGCTGAACTTTATAATGACTACATCACCATGTTCGAATCTGATCCCTTCTCAGAAGAAACAATAACAACAGGAGAACAGCTGATGATCAGTATCTCCCAAGAGCGCCAAAACACCTGGAATACTCTGATAGAGACAACGGACATGTCAAAGAACAGCAAGAAAGCATGGGCCCTCATTCGCAAACTCGGAGGAGATCCGAAGACAACCAAAGAACACTGCAACACCACTGCTGAACAAGTTGCCCACCAACTACTGCTGAATGGAAAAGGCCCTATGAAACGACAACAAAAAGCCAAGCTAGATCGGAAAAAGTACCATGCAAACCCAGGCTTCACAAGACCTTTTACTATGACTGAACTGGAAACAGGAATACATAGTCTGAAACCAGGGAAAGCAGTTGGTCTGGATAACATTGCATCAGAACAGATTAAGTACTTCGGAGAACAAACAAAGGTATGGCTCCTCAACCTATTCAATAACTGTATGGCTACATAAGCTTCTAACATCTGGCTCACGGCACGTGTACTAGCACTTCTGAAACCTGGGAAGGACCCGTCCGATCCTAAAAGTTTCAGCCAATCTCACTTCTATGTCACACATACAAGCTGTTTGAGCGCTTGATACTGAACAGGATTGCACCATCCATAGACGAGAAGATCATCCCAGAACAAACAGGGTTCCGTCCAGGCAAATCGACAACCAGCCAACTCGTCAACCTCACTCAACACATTGAGGATGGATTTGAGAGGACAGATCACTGGTGCTGTTTTCGTGGACCTGTCTGCTGCCTACGACACAGTCAACCACAGACGACTCCTATGTAAGATCTTGGAGATCACAAAAGACACCGACCTAACAGAGCTAATGGAAGCCATGCTCCAGAACCGCAGATTCTACGTTGAATTAGGTGGAAAACGCAGCAGATGGCGTATCCAGAAGAATGGCCTCCCACAAGGCAGCGTGCTTGCCCCACTTCAGTACAACATCTACACAAACGATCAACCCAGAGATGATGTCACTCGTCGTTTTGCATACGCTGATGACCTGTGCATCACCGCCCAAGGTACAGACTTCATTAGTATTGAGGAAACGCTCAATGACGCCCTCTCAGGATTAACAACATACTATGAAGAGAACCATCTACGTGCCAACCCAGCAAAAACACAAATATGTGCTTTCCACCTGAGAAACAAAGAAGCTAAGCGCCAACTGAATGTGTCTTGGTGTGGAACTCCACTGTCACACTCCGAGCATCCCGTTTACCTTGGAGTCACACTGGACAGATGCCTCACATTCAAAACTCACATCATGAAGACAAAGGCAAAAGTGAGCACCCGCAACAACATCCTGCGCAAACTCACCAACACCAGATGGGGTGCATGTCCCAAGACACTACGTGCCACAGCCCTTGCCCTCAGCTTCTCTACTGCAGAATATGCCTGCCCAGCGTGGGAGAGATCCACCCATGCTAAAAAATTGGACCCCGCTCTTAACGAGAGTTGCAGATGTATCACTGGGTGCCTGAAGCCCACTAACACCAACGACCTGTACATCCTGGCTGGTATTGCCCCTCCAGACATCAGAAGAGCGGTGGCCAGCAGGATAGAGCGGCGCAGGCAAGCAACAGATGAGAGGCACCCCCTATATGGCCATGTACCTGCCCCTAGTCGATTAAAATCACGGAGAAGTTTCCTGACCAGCACTGCCCCACTGGAGACAACACCATCTGAAGCCCGCCTTAAAATGTGGAAGGAAAAGCTGTCCAACCACCCACACAGCTCGACTATGCCCATCCCCCCTGCCGAAAGCCTCCCATCAGGAGATAACAACTGGGCTAAATGGAAGTGCCTGAACCGACTCCGCTCAGGTGTTGGCCGTTCCAGGGAAGCCCTAAGCAGATGGGGTTATCTTAGTGGTCCAACCACATGCGACTGTGGCACAGAACCCCAGACTATGGAGCACCTCCTTCGATGTCCTCTGTTAGGTGGACCCTGCACAGCAAAGGACCTAGCACTCTACAACATCAATGGACAGCAATGTACCAAGCACTGGCTGGACGTTATATAAGCTGAATAGCTTTGTATATGGACACGAAAAGAAGAAGAAGTTCAATCTTCCTTGCAGATGTAACCTCGGACACGTCTGCCAACTTATTAAGTGGGGGTACCACAATAGCTCGAGTTCCAAGGTTCACCAACAAGACACTAACAGTCTTACCACTACAGTTTACACAGGAGTCATACACCTGACATGAGTCACCCAAACCTGACACCGAACTCTGCACACCCTCCACTAATACAGTCTTACCCATAAATCTATCCAAAGGGGCCCTAACTTGACAGTTAACTGTTTGAACTTGCCTGGGATGGATCACTGTGGGACGTTTCCCTGTACGGGCGGCTACTGAGATGGAATTTGAATATCTCCGTTAGGGGATTTGTGGGTCAAACAATACCACTGGAGTGTTACCTCCCATGTCTTGGCATCTTTCCCGTGATTGTCAATTTCCACATCCTGTAGCAAATCCAATACATTACAACCTAAAAGCACTGAACCACGTTTGCGATCCAACAACTCACCCTCAGCAGAATCGTTCACTACCAAAAAATGAGCAGCAACCTCATGCACATAAACACTTAGCGGGATCTTAACATATCCCTCCACTGGGACCTGAAGTCCACCCACCCCAAACACTTTGAGGAATATGCCTACTGGTTTCACGCCGCTCACCTTATGGGCCAAGTGTTTCCGGAAAAAGGACCCACTAATCAGTGAGGTCTCAGCCCCAGTATCTAATACACATGTCACTGGCACACCGGCCAACTTAATCTCGGCCCTTGAGCTCTCATGCACAAGCTGAGACAACAAATCAACTCCACATAAATTAGTCTGTTCCCTTGTCAGGCTATTTTTGCTAAAGGTGATATAGTCAAGATGGAGAGACGAACAATCATAAAAGAAAATACGGAAACGAAACTACACAAACTTCTTAGATTATTATTATCAACTGAATACGTCAATTGGTACAAATACTACAATCAGTCCAGCTGGAACATTGAAAACTATATTTTAAAAATTAATTCTTTTGCCACTGTGCGCGCTACAAATCTTTATTATTATTATTATTATTATTATTATTATTATTCAATATTCAAAATATCATATCTTCAAAATGTGAAATCTTAAAGTATAAAATATTCCAAATATTTCCCCAAATATATAATTTCTAGCATATTAAATGAAAATAATACCACTACCACCACCACTACTCATCGGGTTATAGAAAATTAGTAGAGCCACGTGTACAGTTCAAAATTTGGTGTCTTCTCACTATGAATAACTTTACCCTGAAAATGTCCTGAAAATCTGTTTTGCTGTGAAATAACAGTTCACCATAATTTCACGGCAATTTCATGGTGTCTCTTCCTCTCAGATATTGGCAATAATGTTCACAGTGATTTCAGGGCAAATTCATGGCACTCTCGAGAATTAATGAGCTGCCCTAAAACTGCCACAAGAAGTTCATGGCGTTTTCACAGCGTTTTCACGGCAAAGGAATTCCAAGAGTATTTCATGGTGTTTTCACAGTGTTGTGTCGTCATGAAATTGCAGTGAACTATTTATTTCATGGTAAAGCGGATTTTCAGGGCATTTTCAGGGTAAAGTTATTCATAGTGTCTGCCGTTCAAATAGTTGTTTAGGAGTCCGTCGAGTTGACTGGCAAAATGGTGTAGATGTCTTCGTCGCCCAAGCCCGTTATCCTCAATCTATCAATGTAGTGAACAGTTTCTCATACCTCCACTAATTGGCCATAGCTTTTCTTCATAAGATCTTGCTTATCTAATTTCTTGTTCTCCACTCTGCCCGGTTTAAAATTCACCATTAATAGTTTGTGTTGCACACAGCAAATAAATATTTTGTTGCCACACAGGCAAAAACACTAAGTTTTCTTTAATTTAACTGGCCCTAATTTGAGCCCTCCTTGATAGCAGACTTGCTAAAATGACTGCACCAGCAGCTGACAGAGTGGGAAAAAACACAAGTTGCTTCGTTGCTGTCTCATGGTGATCTCTCTGAACTAAGCCCAAAACCTACATACCCCTGTCTTGCTATTTGCATAAAACCCTGCCTCACTATCAAACCTTTTAAACCATAAGAATTTATTTGCATAAACCTCTGCCTTGCTATCACAAATTCCTCACACTCTTGTAAAGAAAAACTATGGCCCTGTATTGTAATCTGCTTTCCAAGATCTCTGACCTGGGTAAGGATTTGTGTTCACACTGTCTATTATGTGACTTAACTGAAAGAACAAAAAACAAACTATGTTGGCCTATACAACTAGTCCAAGCTGCTGATAAACCCAATGCAAACAATTTAAATGGAGTCTTGACTATTTACAGTATTTTACAATAACATAAATCAAATAAATCATGACATTTTACCCCTTTCTTCAAGCTAAATGTATCACATTTTGCTGAAAACAATGACAACTTTTTATATCATCCTAATTGGAACAACTTCTGCTGAGGTAGTCTGCGCCGACGTTATCTACACCCTTGATCGCTTCCACTCTGATTTTGTAAGGTTGCAACGCCAAGGCCCACCTCATCACTCGACTATTCACAACTCTTGCCTTCTGCATGTATACAAGTGGTTCATGATCAGTTTGCAAAGTGAACTCTCTACCATACAGAAACTTTTGAAACTTCTTAATGCCCCAGACAACAGCCAAACATTCTCGTTCCATCACAGAATAGTTAACCTCTTGTGGTAGCAGCTTCTGGCTCGCATATGCTACCGGAAACAGCTGATCACTATCCTGTTGAAGGAGAACAGCCCCCAATCCCGTACTGGACGCATCTGTTCGTAGGACGAATGGTTTTTCAATATCTGCAAGATGGAGAATCGGTGATCTGGTGAGTCTATCTTTGAGTGTCTGGAAAGCTCGTTCTTGGTTCTCACCCCATTCAATCTTGTTGGGCTCTTTGCTTTTTGTTTTGTCTGTAAGTGGGCAGGCGATAGCAGCAAAGTTTGGGATAAACTGTCTGTAGTAGCCTGCCAAACCTAGAAATGATCTGAGTTGTTTCTTGGTTTGGGGTTGTGCGGCTTTCTGTATCTTTTCAAGTTTTTCTTCATGAGGTGCTAACTCTCCTTTTCCTACCATGTGCCCAAGGAATTCTATCTTCTGATAACACATCATGCATTTGCTTGGTCTAGCTGTTAGTTTTGCATCTCTTAGCTTCCGGAGAACTATGTTAATGACATGGAGGTGCTCTTCGAAGCTTGGAGTGTGAATCAAAATATCATCGATGTAGTTATCAACGTGTTCAATGTCCCGTAGTATGGTTCGCATTAACCGACTGAATGTCGCCGGAGCATTGATTAGGCCAAATGGCATCTTACGAAATTGGTAAAGTCCATCTGGTGTTACGAATGCTGTCTTAACTCTGTCTCCCTGCTTCACTGGTATCTGCCAATATCCTTTGGTGAGGTCTATTTTGGTGAAAAAGTTATCTTTTGCCAGCTTGACGAAGATTTCCTCCGAGTTAGGCATGGGTTCTGCGTCAAACACCGTTATTTTGTTCAATCGCCGAAAATCAATACAGAACCTCGTGCTACCATCTTTCTTACCAACTAACACCACAGGGCTGGAGTATGGAGAATCAGATGGTTCTATAATGTTCATGTCAAGCATACTCTTGACTTCGGACTTGACAGTGTCCCGCAGTGCGTAAGGAAGTGGATACGGTTTCAACCGGAGAGGCTGGTCAGAGGTCAGTCTGATTTCGTGCTCTGCTACATCTGTCGTTCCCGGTAGGTCTGTTAAAATGTCTTTGTAGTTACACAAGATTCTCTTCAGCTGATGTTGTATTTGAGACAGTTCTTTGTAGATCTTTATATCGTCTATTGTTTCTGTGCTTGTCATAACAGGTAGTTCGATTGTCTCTATGCTGGTTCTAAGTGGTGCATCCTCCGACACGTCGTCTTGGATGACGGCAACGGACACGCATTCAATGACACCGCATGTTTGAATAGTGTCATTACTGTCTGAAGAAGATTCTCTCGGATCTTCCCTGTCTATATACTTCTTCAGCATGTTGACATGAAAGGTTTTGTTTCCTCCACCCATCTCTATGTTGTAATCTAATGATCCCCGTTTCTCTAGAACTGTGAATGGCCCCTTCCATTGCATAAGCAGTTTGTTTTGATCCGTCGGAAGAAGAAGCAAAACTTTATCTCCCACCTTGATGTTTCTTGGGCTGGTCTTTCGGTTGTAGTATTTCTGTGTTCTCTTCGTAGCATCTTTCAATGCATCCTGGGCCATTTTGCACGTGTTCCCCAGTTTTTCTCTCAGGTCCAAGATATACTGGTATGTAGACCTGACTTCTGGTGTGTTCACTTCTCCAGACCACAACTCTCGCAATATCACCATAGGCCCTCGGACAGCCCTGCCATACAATAATTCAAAAGGTGAGAACCCTAGACTTGCTTGTGGTACTTCCCTGTAAGCGAATAACAATGGGCCGAAGAACCTGTCCCAGTCTCTCGGTTTCTCTGAGCACATTCTTTTGAGCATCTGTTTGAGGGTCCCATTGAACCTTTCAACAAGCCCGTTGCATGCCGGGTGATATGGGGTGGTTGTGAGTTGTCTGATGGATAGTAATTGGCTAACTTCTCTCATTAGGCCCGATGTAAATTGCGACCCCTGATCTGTAAGTATCTCACGCGGTATGCCCACTCTACTAAAAACATCAACCATGGCCTCTGCTACCCGTGTAGTTTCAATACTCAACAATGGCACTGCCTCAGGGTATCTGGTTGCATAATCCACTAATGTGAGTATATAGCGATGTCCCCTTTCGGTAGATGGTTTGATTGGTCCGATGATATCTATGACAACCCGATCAAATGGTACTTCAATCAATGGCATACTCCCGAGTGGTGCTTTGCTCACCCTACCCTTGTGTATTGTTCGCTGACAGATGTCACATGATTTGCAAAATCTCCTCACATCTGCCTGGATTCCTGGCCAATAGAAATTGGTAGTGATCTTGTCTGTTGTTCGTTTGATTCCTTGGTGACCTCCCAGGCTGGATTCGTGGGCTATCTTCATAACATGCGAGCGATGTTCTCTTGGCACAACCAACTGAAGAAAGACATTACCATGTTCAACCTGTGGAGATTCAAACTTCCGATACATTAGGCCCTTTGATTCAATAAACCTTGACCTTCCTCCTCCACTGTTGGTTCTTTCTTCTTTCATCGAAATTAACTCACGTGTCCTGTTTAAGCTTGGATCATTCTGTTGGGCTCTAATGAAGTCATCCTTCTGTATATCAGGTATTGCTTCTGGAACCTTAAGTTTCTTGAGTGGCTTCTCTGTAGTTTGTTTTTGCGCTCGCGTCTGTACTGCTTGAGTCTGCACAACTGCTTGCTGACCTTGTGATTGTTTATGGCTGTTATAACACCAATGTCGGTCAGGATCTTCTGGTGGCCTGGCTCCAGCTATGTTGCCTACAATGACATCGTATAAGGTATCCTGCATGCAAAGAACTTCAGTTTGGCCAACAAAGAAAGGAGTATTAAGGTATACATTCGCAACTGGGGCTTTTCTAACTGAACCATCGATCAAAACACACATCTTATTCTGCCCTGTCAAGCTGCTTGGTTTGACTAAATCTTGACGAACTACTATACGCTACTACAACCACTGTCTCTTAATACAGTAACTATCCTATCTCCTATCTGTCCCCTCACTACAGGCATACGTTCAGACAACTCCTTACATGCTGCACTCATAAGAGGCAACACATGGCCACAATTCAAAGTAACCTGATTGTCCTTAATACAGCAATCAAATAATCTTTCAGTGGGCGTTAACACACAAGGTACTGTTTCTGCTTCTATGGATACCCGACTATTACCTCTACCACACTTACTACACGACTCATCCCAATTCTGACCTAATTCGGATTTCTGAAAATTATCCTGGCTAGCATTACGTACTGGTACCTGCTCTTGCATAAAGCCAACATCATTTACCATACCTGCTACCTTAGTAAAATTGTAGCTGTTCCTATTATTATAACCACGACTCATACTCATAGGCCTAGTACTTCTGCAGTCCCTAGCAATATGCCCAGTTTTACCACATGAGTAGCACATCCTACTCGAGAAGTATGAAGGCTTATTTTTTTGGTAGTTAGGGTGTGCTTCTTTAGGAGTTCCTTTGCCGTTATCTGCTTGACTTCGGTTGTTTGAGGGCTGTGGTATTTGTTGATGAGGTCGTCGGTAAGGGTTCCGATGATCTGCAGGTGCCGCAAAGAGACCTGCATGTGCTTCTGTATACTGCTCTGCTAATTTTGACATTTCCCTAATACTCGGGGGTTTTCTTTCTTTGAGGAAGAGACTTAACTCCCTATTACACCCATTTATGTATTGTTCCCGAAGTAGTAAGTCTGACAACCCTTCGTATGACTTTTTGATGGCGGCCAAGTCGACCCACCGCGACATTAAATTATCTAGTCTAACAGCAAACTGAGTTGGTGTCTCGCCTTGTTCCGGTCTAGCTGTACGAAACTTGAGTCTAAAGCCATCTTCTGTCATCCTGTATCTCTTAAGGAGAGCAGTTTTAAGTACCTGATACTCTTTAGCACCTTCTACATCTAGCCTAGCATACACCTCTAGTGCCTTACCCTTTAACAAAGCACTTAAGTTTATGGCCCAGTCTGTCTTGGGCCAGTCCTGACTAACAGCGTACCTTTCATACCGCTGTAAGTATGCATCGACATCATCTTTAGAGTCATCAAAAGGTGGTAACTTAGGGGCACGAGCCTTAAGCTTACTATTCCCTAACTTACTATCTGAATCTGCACTACCTTCACTTACTTTTGTTTCCCGTGTCTTGAGCTTCAACTCTAGAATTGTCATTTCCTGCCTACGCAACTCTAACTGGTAAGCCCTCTCATCCCTATCCAACCGTTCCTTCTCTGCCCTAGCCTCATTCTGATGCGCCCGCAACTCATTCTCCCGCCTATCCTGCCTATCTCTCTCTTCCCTGACAAAGGCTAGTAAGTCATCACCACTCAACTCGAAGGATTTCCTTCCCAGCTCGGTCAGCTCCTTCACATTCATGATGGCATGCACAATCTGCAAACGCAAAAGTAATTAAACTAGGGTTCGTGAAGAGCAAGAGACCATTACATTATGTCACAATATATATATTATACAATATGTCTACACAAGCTTTGTGACTTTCAACAATTTTGTATTTACATGCGTTCCGTCCTTCCTTTTAAAGTTCCTTTGTTTTTGTTTCTGTTTTTTGTTTCTGTTTCTCGGACAAGCCCCCAAATTGTCAGGCTATTTTTGCTAAAGGTGATATAGTCAAGATGGAGAGACGAACAATCATAAAAGAAAATACGGAAACGAAACTACACAAACTTCTTAGATTATTATTATCAACTGAATACGTCAATTGGTACAAATACTACAATCAGTCCAGCTGGAACATTGAAAACTATATTTAAAAAATTAATTCTTTTGCCACTGTGCGCGCTACAAATCTTTATTATTATTATTATTATTATTCAATATTCAAAATATCATATCTTCAAAATGTGAAATCTTAAAGTATAAAATATTCCAAATATTTCCCCAAATATATAATTTCTAGCATATTAAATGAAAATAATACCACTACCACCACCACTACTCATCGGGTTATAGAAAATTAGTAGAGCCACGTGTACAGTTCAAAATTTGGTGTCTTCTGCCGTTCAAATAGTTGTTTAGGAGTCCGTCGAATTGACTGGCAAAATGGTGTAAATGTCTTCGTCGCCCAAGCCCGTTATCCTCAATCTATCAATGTAGTGAACAGTTTCTCATACCTCCACTAATTGGCCATAGCTTTTCTTCATAAGATCTTGCTTATCTAATTTCTTGTTCTCCACTCTGCCCGGTTTAAAATTCACCATTAATAGTTGGTGTTGCACACAGCAAATAAATATTTTGTTGCCACACAGGCAAAAACACTAAGTTTTCTTTAATTTAACTGGCCCTAATTTGAGCCCTCCTTGATAGCAGACTTGCTAAAATGACTGCACCAGCAGCTGACAGAGTGGGAAAAAACACAAGTTGCTTCGTTGCTGTCTCATGGTGATCTCTCTGAACTAAGCCCAAAACCTACATACCCCCGTCTTGCTATTTGCATAAAACCCTGCCTCACTATCAAACCTTTTAAACCATAAGAATTTATTTGCATAAACCTCTGCCTTGCTATCACAAATTCCTCACACTCTTGTAAAGAAAAACTATGGCCCTGTATTGTAATCTGCTTTCCAAGATCTCTGACCTGGGTAAGGATTTGTGTTCACACTGTCTATTAAGAACAAAAAACTAACTATGTTGGCCTATACAACTAGTCCAAGCTGCTGATAAACCCAATGCAAACAATTTAAATGGAGTCTTGACTATTTACAGTATTTTACAATAACATAAATCAAATAAATCATGACATCCCTCTTCCGGTTTCGTTTCTCTTTGGGTGAGGCCTGTTTATCAACTTTCTCCACCACTTGGCCTACAGTGATGGAGCCTGCGTGTTTAACTCCGGACTAACTGATTTCCGAGTCGAGCTGGTTTGGCTCGGCTGTGGGGTTGGCCCCACAGATGGCACCGGTGCAGCTTCTTCATCCAGTTGAGTAGTGCATCTTGCTCTAGTATGACCAAGTTCTCCACAGCGATAGCATCAAAAAGGTGGCCTCTCCCCCCTTGCTACCGTCGGTGTTCTAGTACGCAGGACGCACGCCATCAATGTAGTCAATTGCTCTTGTTGTTTTCCAACTTGGTCCTGCAGACCCTTAATCAGTTCCCCCTGTTGTTGGAGCAGTTTATACATCTCACTCTGGGACCTAACCTCATTCACAGTCACCTCCTGTGGATCCTCAGACTGGACCTCTCCCTCTTCAGAAGGGTTTGTGGGTCTTTTTCGATCTCACGAAAAAGATCAAGGGCTGCATCCCGCATCTCTCCAAATTTTTGGTCTGGTTTTGCCAAATCAAGTCTCCTAAGTACAATACGCATAGACTGATTCCGAGCGCCTGCTACAAACTGGCCTATTAGGACCCGATCTCTCAATCCCCTCAATGACTCCCGTTCACCATCGGATGCCACTTCCAAAATTCTATCATGAATTCTGATTAATGCCCAGGAAAAATCCATCAGGGACTCCCCCTCTGCCTGATTGCGTTCATAAAGGGATCTCTGTAGGGACTGAGTGGTTTCATTGGCCCCAAAATGCCTATGCAGCAATTTCACTAATGACTTATAGTCGCTCTTTACCCCCTCATGGCATCCCTAGCTGTGCTACCCAAATGATTCACCACAACCTGGGCTCGCTCACCCTCTGGGATATGACATTGCTGACAATAAACCTCAACTTCTTCTAACCATTCCCTAATTGTAGGGTCCCCAGGTTTCGTTGGCCTACCAGTGAATCTATCAAGTTTCACTGGCCTTTGAGAAATCGACTTGTTCTGCTTCAATGCACTAGCAAGTCCTAAAACCAGGCGCTCCACAAGATCTGTGTCACTCGTAGGGGATGACATCTTGCGAAAAACACAAAGGCGTCCCTCACAGCAAAAAAAAACAAAAAAACAAAACCTGCACTAAAAAAAAGGAAACTTCCTCACTACTACTGTGAACTAAAACACTGGCTGTTTTTTTTTTTTTTTTGTATGTGTGTTTCAACTATACACTTCAAGTATCTGAAAGCATACACCACTAAGTACTAGGGAGTGATCAATATATGTACTTGCAACATGTATAGCTATGCCTCCATGAAGCAATTTCACAATCTAGCTATGGAATCACTTATTTGTCACAGAAAAATACAGGAAGATGTACAAAGGCTCTATAGTCTTACACATTGGTGAAGGTAACTTAAACACTAATTGTTCATAAATCTCGATGCGAGAATTACCTCACTGTTAGCTCCACTAATGTCCATCCAAATATTCCAGTCAGACTCACCGCTCCAGAAGCATATCCACTAGTTGTCACAAACTCGTTTCCTCATAGAACTCCACAGCACCAACTCTCTCTGTAGACTCACTGCTTCCCGTCGATTTTTATTTAGCGAATGCAAAGTCCCTAAGCCAAGCAGTTGCCTCCTGGTCTGCTGTATGGAGGGTGACTAATCCTCCTTTCAGTCTTTGGAGAGGGCAAACTTCTATGATGTGTTCCATAGTTTGCTCCTCTCCACAAGCACACAGTGGAGTGGGGCTACTGCCCCATTTGTGAAGGCTGGCCAAGCAGGGGCCATGTCCAGTCCTGAAGCGATTGAGCGTAGACCATTGTCTCCTTGGGAGGTTGGTGCCAGGGACCTGTTGATTGGGGTCTGACACCAGATGTTTGTTTGGGACCTCCTTGGACTCCCATTCTGTTTTCCAAGCCAGTTGGATGGTGAAGTCAGCTGGTGGGATGTTCTTCCAAATTGGTCGTCTAGATGGAAGTCGAACAATGGGTGGGTTATAGATGTCTGCATGGATTGGTAGATGGGGAGAGTTTTTGACCTTTTGGAGCATCCTTTGAGTGGCTGCTGCTCGCCGGATATGTGGAGGGGGAATGTTTGATAGGACAGGGAGCCAGGGAGTGGTGTTGAGCAGATAGTCCAGTTATGGTTCTCATGGTTGTGTTGAGCTGGGTGTCTACATGGTGTGTGTGGGGTGACCTGGACCAGACAGGGGCGCAATATTCAGCTGCAGAGTATGCGAGAGCCAGTGCTGAGGTGCGCAGTGTGGAGGCTGCTGCCCCCCATTTTGCACCAGCGAGCTTGCAGAGCAGGTTGTTCCTTGACTTAACCTTAGCTGCCGTCCCTTTTAGGTGTTCCTTGAAGGATAGGGTCCTATCAAGGGTCACTCCCAGGTAGGTTGGATTGGAGGCATGCTTCAGCTTGAGTCCGCCCAGATAGATGTTTAGTTCTCTGGCAGCTTTTGCGTTGTGGAGGTGGAATACACTGGAAACAGTTTTTGCTGGACTTGGTTTTAGGCGCCAGGTTCTGCAGAACTGGTCCAGTTTGGCAAGGTCATCAGTGAGCACCCGTTCCAGTTCATCAAAGTCTGGTGCTTGAAATGCCAGACCGATGTCATCTGCATAGATGAATTTGCGAGATTTGGTGGAGGGTAGGTCATTTGTGTAGAGATTGAACAGAGTTGGAGCTAGAACTGAGCCTTGTGGGAGTCCGTTTGTCTGTCTTCTCCATGCGCTCGTGTTCTGACCAAGGTGAACTCTGAACCTCCGGTTTGTCAGCAGAGTTTGTATTATTGCCGTTGCCCAGGCAGGGAGCGCCTTTGTGAGTTTAAGTAGGAGGCCTTTGTGCCAGACTGTATCATAGGCGGCTGTGAGGTCGAGGAACACAGTCCCTGTCTTCAGTTTGCTCTCGAATCCATTTTCGATGAAAGTGGTTAAGGCCAGTACTTGTTCTCCTGTGCTGCGGTCCTTGCGGAAACCTGCCTGATCCACACAAAGAATTTCCTCTACTCCTGGAGAGATACGTTGTAGTATTAGGCGTTCCAGGATTTTGTAGGGAACGCTGAGTAGGGAGATTGGGCGGTAGCTGGCAGGTAGTTTGTGGTCTTTGCCAGGTTTTAGGATGGCAATAACTTTTGCTGTCCGCCATTTCTTTGGGATCAAGTTCGTATTTATGATCTTGGTATAGAATTGTGTCAGCCAGGTTAGGGCTCGGGGGCCAAGGTGTTTCATAAACTCTGGAGAGATGTTGTCATACCCTGCTGCCTTTCCACATTTCAGGCCCTGCAGGACTTTCTCCAGTTCAGCAACCTCAAAAGGTTCAGGGTTTCTATGGTCTTTGAGCGCTTGTTGGTGTTTCTTTAGCTCAGTTGTAACTGCTCTTCTGGTGGGTTTGTCTTGGGTTGCTTTTGCAATAGTCAATAGGTGGGATGCAACTTGGTTGGGTGTGACAGGTGCTCGGTTTTGGCTGGGGGGCTTTTGTGCAGCTCCTAGACGGCGGATGAGGCTCCAACATTTCCTGCTAGAGTGTGTGAAGTTCAGGTCAGCTACTGTCGCCTCCCATTTCTTTCGCCGAGCTGTATTTAGCGATTCAATGAGATGGTCTGCTATCTCAGGGTCCCCTGATGTTTTGTAGGCTTGTAGAAGTGCAGCACTTTCTCCGTCCAGGCATGGGACGTAGAGGGGTCGGTAGCCTCGTGGGATTGCTGAGTGGGCAGCTTTGTAGATGGCGCTGCAGAAGCGGTTGTATGCCTCATCTACAGTGATGGTGTGGAGTGGGATGGTAACAACACTCCGCTCCAGGATTTCACTGTATTTCTTCCAGTTGGCTTTGCGGAAGTTCCAGCGCATCTTCCTTGGGCTGTTTATGACTTAGCTCAGTGATGCATGTCCTTGTGAGCATACTGTACTTTGTAGCTATAAAGCTTGTATGCTGTACCCCATCCGTGTTACCATTTGTAGACTTCAGTGCGATAAATAAATCTCACAAGGACTCTAGCATTTGGATACACATCTCCCGTTATTGTTTATTTCTTCAGTCACTCAGCGCCACAAAAAAAAAACAGCCAAGGCTATAAAAAGTGCTTTTCCTTCCTCGCCAATTACCCTTGCATCATTAGGCAAACGCCACTCAAACGGGTGAAATGGTAAAATTAATCTTCCCGCTGTTTACAAAAATGGCTACTTGTGAACCACGAGTCGAACAAGCAAAAAACAGGTCAGCAACCTTTCTCATCCTCCCTGACCTTTTCCGTCAGAGTCCTTGTACGTAACCTTCCGCACCAAGCAAGAACTACTTAACAGTTTAAACGTTTAACTTACAATACATCAGAATTAAACGAATTGTTTACCCATAACATTTTGTAAGAGTAAAATGAGCCTTTTGTGGCCTTGGAAATCTAACAAACTTTAAATGATCTGAGTAATATTGTGACCCCGGACTATCTTGTACATCGATGGGAAATAGAGCTTTGAACTCTGTGTTGTCCAAGTGGGCCTGGCTATTGTGTATTGTGTACTGAAATATTTACCACTTGAGTGAGGTAGTCTCGTTGGTGGGAAATAGAGCTTTGAACTCTGTGTTGTCCAAGAGGGCCTGGCTATTGTGTATTGTGTACTGAAATATTTACCACTTGAGTGAGGTAGTCTCGTTGGTGGGAAATAGAGCTTTGAACTCTGTGTTGTCCAAGAGGGCCTGGCTATTGTGTATTGTGTACTGAAATATTTACCACTTGAGTGAGGTAGTCTCGTTCGTGGGTGTTGTCCAAGAGGGCCTGGCTATTGTGTATTGTGTACTGAAATATTTACTACTTGAGTGAGGTAGTCTCGTTGGTGGGAAAAATAGAGCTTTGAACTCTGTGTTGATTGTCCAAGTGGGCCTGGCTATTGTGTATTGTGTACTGAAATATTTACCACTTTAGTGAGGTAGTCACATTAATGGGAAATAGAGCTTTGAACACTGTGTTGTCCAAGAGGGCCTGGCTATTGTGTATTGTGTATTGAAATATTTACCACTTTAGTAAGGTAGTCTCATTGATGGGAAATAGAGCTTTGAACTCTGTGTTGTCCAAGCGGGCCTGGCTACTGTGTATTGTGTACTGAAATATTTACCACTTCAGCGAGGTAGTCTCATTGGTGGGAAATAGAGTATTGAACTCTGTGTTGTCCAAGAGGGCCTGGCTATTGTGTATTGTGCATTGTGTATTGAAATATTTACCACTTTAGTAAGGTAGTCTCATTGATGGGAAATAGAGCTTTGAACTCTGTGTTGTCCAAGAGGGCCTGGCTATTGTGAATTGTGTACTGAAATATTTACAACTTCAGTGAGGTAGTCTCATTGGTGGGAAATAGAGCTTTGAACTCTGTGTTGTCCAAGAGGGCAATATTGTGTATTGTGTATTGTGTATTGAAATATTTACCACTTTAGTCTCATTGATGGGAAATAGAGCTTTGAACTCTGTGTTGTCCAAGTGGGCCTGGCTATTGTGTATTGTGTATTTAAATATTTACCACTTCAGTGAAGTAGTCTCATTGGTGGGAAATAGAGCTTTGAACTCTGTGTTGTCCAAGAGTGCCTGGCTATTGTGTATTGTGTATTGAAATATTTACAACTTCAGTGAGGTAGTCTCATTGGTGGGAAATAGAGCTTTGAACTCTGTGTTGTCCAAGAGGGCCTGGCTATTGTGTATTGTGTATTGTGTATTGAAATATTTACCACTTTAGTAAGGTAGTCTCATTGATGGGAAATAGAGCTTTGAACTCTGTGTTGTCCAAGAGGGCCTGGCTATTGTGAATTGTGTACTGAAATATTTACAACTTCAGTGAGGTAGTCTCATTGGTGGGAAATAGAGCTTTGAACTCTGTGTTGTCCAAGAGGGCCTGGCTATTGTGTATTGTGTATTGCGTATTGAAATATTTACCACTTTAGTAAGGTAGTCTCATTGATGGGAAATAGAGCTTTGAACTCTGTGTTGTCCAAGAGGGCCTGGCTACTGTGTATTGTGTACTGAAATATTTACCACTTCAGTGAGGTAGTCTCATTGGTGGGAAATAGAGCTTTGAACACTGTGTTGTCCAAGAGGGCCTGGCTATTGTGTATTGTGTATTGAAATATTTACCACTTTAGTAAGGTAGTCTCATTGATGGGAAATAGAGCTTTGAACTCTGTGTTGTCCAAGCGGGCCTGGCTACTGTGTATTGTGTACTGAAATATTTACCACTTCAGCGAGGTAGTCTCATTGGTGGGAAATAGAGTATTGAACTCTTGTTGTCCAAGAGGGCCTGGCTATTGTGTATTGTGTATTGTGTATTGAAATATTTACCACTTTAGTAAGGTAGTCTCATTGATGGGAAATAGAGCTTTGAACTCTGTGTTGTCCAAGAGGGCCTGGCTATTGTGAATTGTGTACTGAAATATTTACAACTTCAGTGAGGTAGTCTCATTGGTGGGAAATAGAGCTTTGAACTCTGTGTTGTCCAAGAGGGCAATATTGTGTATTGTGTATTGTGTATTGAAATATTTACCACTTTAGTCTCATTGATGGGAAATAGAGCTTTGAACTCTGTGTTGTCCAAGAGGGCCTGGCTACTGTGTATTGTGTACTGAAATATTTACCACTTCAGTGAGGTAGTCTCATTGGTGGGAAATAGAGCTTTGAACTCTGTGTTGTCCAAGAGGGCCTGGCTATTGTGTATTGTGTATTTAAATATTTACCACTTCAGTGAAGTAGTCTCATTGGTGGGAAATAGAGCTTTGAACTCTGTGTTGTCCAAGAGTGCCTGGCTATTGTGTATTGTGTATTGAAATATTTACCACTTGAGTGAGGTAGTCTCATTGGTGGGAAATAGAGCTTTGAACTCTGTGTTGTCCAAGAGGGCCTGGCTATTGTGAATTGTGTACTGAAATATTTACAACTTCAGTGAGGTAGTCTCATTGGTGGGAAATAGAGCTTTGAACTCTGTGTTGTCCAAGAGGGCCTGGCTATTGTGTATTGTGTATTGTGTATTGAAATATTTACCACTTTAGTAAGGTAGTCTCATTGATGGGAAATAGAGCTTTGAACTCTGTGTTGTCCAAGAGGGCCTGGCTATTGTGAATTGTGTACTGAAATATTTACAACTTCAGTGAGGTAGTCTCATTGGTGGGAAATAGAGCTTTGAACTCTGTGTTGTCCAAGAGGGCCTGGCTATTGTGTATTGTGTATTGTGTATTGAAATATTTACCACTTTAGTAAGGTAGTCTCATTGATGGGAAATAGAGCTTTGAACTCTGTGTTGTCCAAGATGGCCTGGCTACTGTGTATTGTGTACTGAAATATTTACCACTTCAGTGAGGTAGTCTCATTGGTGGGAAATAGAGCTTTGAACTCTGTGTTGTCCAAGAGGGCCTGACTATTGTGTATTGTGTATTTAAATATTTACCACTTCAGTGAAGTAGTCTCATTGGTGGGAAATAGAGCTTTGAATTCTGTGTTGTCCAAGAGTGCCTGGCTATTGTGTATTGTGTATTGAAATATTTACCACTTGAGTGAGGTAGTCTCATTGGTGGGAAATAGAGCCTTGAACTCTATGTTGTCCAAGAGGGCCTGGCTATTGTGTATTGTGTATTGAATTATTTCCTTTGTGAGTGAGTTAGTCTCATTGGTGGGAAATAGAGCTTTGAACTCTGTGTTGTCCAAGAGGGCCTGTCCGGCTATTGTGTTCTGTGTACTGAAATATTTACCACTTGAGTGAGGTAGTCTCGTTGGTGGGAAATAGAGCTTTGAACTCTGTGTTGTCCAAGAGGGCCTGGCCGGCTATTGTGTTCTGTGTACTGAAATATTTACCACTTGAGTGAGGTAGTCTCGTTGGTGGGAAATAGAGCTTTGAACTCTGTATTGTCCAAGAGGGCCGGGCCGCTATTGTGTTCTGTGTACTGAAATATTTACCACTTGAGTGAGGTAGTCTCGTTGGTGGGAAATAGAGCTTTGAACTCTGTGTTGTCCAAGAGGGCCTGGCCGGCTATTGTGTTCTGTGTACTGAAATATTTACCACTTGAGTGAGGTAGTCTCGTTCGTGGGAAAAATAGAGCTTTGAACTCTGTGTTGATTGTCCAAGAGGGCCTGGCTATTGTGTATTGTGTACTGAACTATTTACCACTTGAGTGAGGTAGTCTCGTTGGTGGGAAATAGAGCTTTGAACTCTGTGTTGTCCAAGAGGGCCTGGCCGGCTATTGTGTTCTGTGTACTGAAATATTTACCACTTGAGTGAGATAGTCTCGTTGGTGGGAAATAGAGGTTTGAACTCTGTGTTGTCCAAGAGGGCCTGGCCGGCTATTGTGTTCTGTGTACTGAAATATTTACCACTTGAGTGAGGTAGTCTCGTTGGTGTTGATTGTCCAAGAGGGCCTGGCTATTCTGTATTGTGTACTGAAATATTTACAACTTCAGTGAGGTAGTCTCGTTGGTGGGAAATAGAGCTTTGAACTCTGTGTTGATTGTCCAAGAGGGCCTGGCTATTGTGTATTGTGTACTGAAATATTTACCACTTGAGTGAGGTAGTCTCGTTGGTGGGAAATAGAGCTTTGAACTCTGTGTTGTCCAAGAGGGCCTGGCTATTGTGTATTGTGTATTGAAATATTTACCACTTTAGTGAGGTAGTCTCATTGGTGGGAAATAGAGCTTTCAACTCTGTGTTGATTGTCCAAGAGGGCCTGGATATTGTGTACTGTGTATTGAAATATTTACCACTTTAGTAAGGTAGTCTCATTGATGGGAAATAGAGCTTTCAACTTTGTGTTGTCCAAGACGGCCTGGCTATTGTGTATTGTATATTGAAATATTTACCACTTTAGTAAGGTAGTCTCATTGATGTGAAATAGAGCTTTGAACACTGTGTTGTCCAAGAGGGCGTATTGTGTATTGATATATTTACTACTTTAGTAAGGTAGTCTCATTGGTGGGAAATAGAGCTTTGAACTCTGTGTTGTCCAAGAGGGCCTGGCTATTGTGTATTGTGTATTGAAATATTTACCACTTTAGTAAGGTAGTCTCATTGATGGGAAATAGAGCTTTGAACTCTGTGTTGTCCAAGTGGACCTGGCCGGCTATTGTGTTCTGTGTACTGAAATATTTACCACTTGCGTGAGATAGTCTTGTTGGTGGGAAATAGAGCTTTGAACTCTGTGTTGTCCAAGAGGACCTGGCCGGCTATTGTGTTCTGTGTACTGAAATATTCACCACTTGAGTGAGGTAGTCTCGTTGGTGGGTGTTGTCCAAGAGGGCCTGGCTATTGTGTATTGTGTACTGAAATATTTACCACTTGAGTGAGGTAGTCTCGTTGGTGGGAAAAATAGAGCTTTGAACTCTGTGTTGATTGTCCAAGAGGGCCTGGCTATTGTGTATTGTGTACTGAAATATTTACCACTTGAGTGAGGTAGTCTCGTTGGTGGAAAACAGAGCTTTGAACTCTGTGTTGTCCAAGAGGGCCTGGCCGGCTATTGTGTTCTGTGTACTGAAATGTTTACCACTTGAGTGAGGTAGTCTCGTTGGTGGGAAATAGAGCTTTGAACTCTGTGTTGTCCAAGAGGGCCTGGCCGGCTATTGTGTTCTGTGTACTGAAATATTCACCACTTGAGTGAGGTAGTCTCATTGGTGGGAAATAGAGCTTTGAACTCTGTGTTGATTGTCCAAGAGGGCCTGGCTATTGTGTATTGTGTAGTGAAATATTTACCACTTGAGTGAGGTAGTCTCGTTGGTGGGAAATAGAGCTTTGAACTCTGTGTTTTCCAAGAGGGCCTGGCCGGCTATTGTGCTGTGTACTGAAATGTTTACCACTTGAGTGAGGTAGTCTCGTTGGTGGGAAATAGAGCTTTGAACTCTGTGTTGTCCAAGAGGGCCGGGCCGGCTATTGTGTTCTGTGTACTGAAATATTTACCACTTGAGTGAGGTAGTCTCGTTGGTGGGTGTTGTCCAAGAGGGCCTGGCTATTGTGTATTGTGTACTGAAATATTTACCACTTGAGTGAGGTAGTCTCGTTGGTGGAAAATATAGCTTTGAACTCTGTGTTGATTGTCCAAGAGGGCCTGGCTATTGTGTATAGTGTACTGAAATATTTACCACTTGAGTGAGGTAGTCTCGTTGGTGGTAAATAGAGCTTTGAACTCTGTGTTGTCCAAGAGGACCTGACTATTGTGTGAAATAGTTACCACTTTAGTAAGGTAGTCTCATTGATGGGAAATAGAGCTTTGAACTCTGTTGTCGAAGAGGGCCTGGCTATTGTGTAGGTGTCCTCTTATTTTATTCTAGGATGCTATTATAAGCTTCCATGTGGAGGAGTCAATAGCCTTGTGCGGATGTTTTCAGTGCTGTATATTGTGTTGCACAATTTTATACAGATTTCCTGTACAAGTCAGCTTTTCGAAGGAGTGGATGGTGTCCCTTCAGATAAGAAACACCTGAAACAAAATGAAAGTAAAAATTGAGCCTTGAGATTCATTCAATTGGTCGGAAATTGGTGTATTAATTCTGTCTCCTTGATGTGGACTATCTTCCTGTAATTGGCATTATTTGGTTGAATTAATTTTTTTTAAATTGAATAGCACACCACAAACAATCTTTGAAATGAGTGAGGGACTGCCTCCCCGTAGTTAAACCATGTAATTACAAATTTCAATGAACTTGAGAAAGAAAATGTAATTGTACCTCTTCATAGTCTACATGGATATTTTTGTATTTGTGACTGAAGCGCCCACGTTTAGACACATAATGTTGGGGCTTGTGGACCAGTGGCTATTTATCGTTATTGTTGCTGCCTGAACATTGCTGACTGTACTGACAAACCCTTAAGTTGAATGAGAGCTTCTGCCAGCAGATCTACTTTGCCACCAACAGCCTCATCGTCACTGTGATCACTCTCCTGTAAGTATAATTATATACATCAAACTCATTATTAAAGTGGGATTCCACCTATGAGAAAATCTTTTAAAGCAGTAAAACAAACCATTTTGTGCCTTTACGTGAACCATGTGAAGTCAAAGGTCATTAAATATGCAAGGAGAGGGTTGGGGTCAGTACCTCTTGGCAGTTTTAAATTAAATCAGGATGGTACAATGATGAAATCTATAAATAGATTTTATTGTCGCATTATTACAAAACTGTAAATAAAAGCAACTCTTTGGTCAACCACTCATTTTAAGTCAATGAAGAAAGCTTGACATTAATTGTATACCCTCATCTTCACTGTCATCCCTCGACATAGTCTTGAGATGGCAGGGGGAATAGTCAAATTGAGTGGCTGCTATTTTCTACAAACCAGACGTCTTCTTCAATGCCCTAATCAATGTCGGTATTGACTTCCTGGTCAGTTTGAGGTAGGGAAACCCTGATTGCTAGGTGGGGAAGTTTGAGGTAGGGAAACCCTGATCAGTTATGTAACTATGGGGGCACGGGGGTTCCGCCCTCTGGGTGTCCCCCATTCAGAATTTTGAAGGAAAAAGTCCCTATTTGAGACTGCAGGATTCAAGTATTGACATGCCCCCAGAAAAGGTGGTGCAATCCCTAGTGCCCCCGAAAATTGGACCCTAGTCACGCCACTACTCCTGATTGCTAGTGGGGAAGTTTGAGGTAGGAAACTCCTGGTAAGCTAGTGCGGAAGTATTCAACACCTATGAGCTCGCCTAATAAAATGAGAAAATACCAACCAATTCAACTAAATCAACTTCACACTTATGATCAATATTTTTATTTCAAAATATTTCTTTTTCTAATAGGAGTGATTCCATGGTTATTTCAATTGCTTTTCAGTTAAACTGAGCAGCCCCTAAAATATTTAAGCCCAATACTTGCACCCCTACTTAAAGATTTTGACCACGTGGTTACACTCAATGAGCAGATCAATCTGACCCCTGATGTCAAGGGAAGGAAGATTAAAAATAATTGAAGCCAACTGAAGTATATAGTTTCAAGTATATGAACTTCCAAATGTTGCACCCCAAAACACCACCAAAAGTGCTTAGAATATAGTAAACAGAAGGTAATCCAGACCCCACCCGGAGCTTCCAGGGCACTTAAGTGGGCCCTGAACTCCCTTCCTTAATGGTTTTGCACAACATGATTGCATTAAGAAATTCCCATCAAATCACTCAAAATGTTACTTCAACACATTATATAACTTTCAAATATTTCACCCAAAAACACCATCAAAAGTTGTAAGAAGTTAGTAAACAGAATGCACCACAGGGCATCCAGATCCCAATTCCCTTAGAGCTTCCAGGGCCCTTAAGGGCCCTGAACTCTCCTTCCTTAATGGTTTTGCACAACATTATTGCATGAGGTAATTCTGATCAAATCTGTCAAAATGTTACTTCAACACATACGACCACTCAACACAAAATCCTCAATCTGCTCCTGGTTGACGTCCAAGAGGGGGTCCTGTTGACCCTGACCTCTCTGAACCCCCTGGCCATGCCTCTGAGAAGTCACCAGGAAACTTCAAGACCCTAGTTATGTTTGAAAAAAAAAAGTATATAGTTTCAAGTATATGAACTTCCAAATGTTGCACCCCAAAACACCACCAAAAAGTGCTTAGAATATAGTAAACAGAAGGTAATCCAGACCCCACCGAGCTTCCAGGGCCCTTAAGTGGGCCATGAACTACCTGCCTTAATGGCTTTTCACAACATGATTGCATTAGTAATTCTATCAAATAAGTCAAAATGTTACTTCAACACATCATGTGTACTTTCAAATAATTCACCCAAAACACCATCAAAAGTGGTAAGAAGACATAAACAGAATACACCACAGGCATCCCGACCTCACCCAGACCTTCCAGGGCTCTTAAGTGGGCCCTGAACCTTCCTTAATGGTTTTTGCACAACATTATTGCATGAGGTAATTCTGATCAAATCTGTCAAAATGTTACTTCAACACATACGACCACTAACACAAAATCCTCAATCTGCTCCTGGTTGACGTTCAAGAGGGGGTCCCATGACCCTGACCTCTCTCTGAACCCCTGGCTATGCCTCTGAGAAGTTACCAGAAACTTCAAGACCCCTAGTTATGTTTGAAAAAAAAAGTATATAGTTTCAAGTATATGAACTTCCAAATGTTGCACCCCAAAACACCACCAAAAAGTGCTTAGAATATAGTAAACAGAAGGTAATCCAGACCTCACTGAGCTTCCAGGGCCCTTAAGGTGGCTATGAACTACCTGCCTTAATGGTTTTTCACAACATGATTGCATTATAATTCCTATCAAATAAGTCAAAATGTTACTTCAACACATCATGTGTACTTTCAAATAATTCACCCTAAAACACCATCAAAAGTGGTAAGAAGACATAAACAGAATGCACCACAGGGCATCCCTGACCCCACAGACCTTCCAGGGCCCTTAAGTGGGCCCTGAACCCCTTCCTTAATGGTTTTGCACAATATTGCATGAGGTAATTCTGATCAAATCTGTCAAAATGTTACTTCAACACATGACCACTAACACAAAATCCTCAATCTGCTCCTGGTTGACGTCCAAGAGGGGGGTCCTGTTGACCCTGACCTCTCTCTGAACCCCTGGCTACCTCTGAGAAGTCACCAGGAAACTTCAAGACCCTAGTTGTTTGAAAAAAAAAGTTTCTTTCTTAAAGAAGATTCATTTTCTGAGTTACAACAAGGTCAAAATGTCTCCAAATGGGGCACCAAGGTTCCCTGAAGATTTGGGACGTCAAAATATGTGAAAAAATATGGAACGCTTCACGATTTTGCGTGTCATCCTTGCGCTCACTTTCCCCCAATCTTCGAGTAAGAATTGGAACAAGAATTGGAACGTCTGAACCAATCAGAAGCCGCAATTCCAGAATTGGAACACTTTTGGAACAGCGCGTAAAATGACGTCACACGTGCTCCAATGGGCACGCCATATTTTATTCTGCATATGCATATGCGCATTGTGTACGTCACCAACGAGTGGACAACAACTCAGCTAACTTTTGAACGTTATTTGCGTTCAGTTTTTCCCGATTTTCGAGTGTATTCCTACTATTGTTTTGCGCTCACTTTCCCCTGATTGTCGAGTACTTTCCTACTGGTTACTGTGCATTTGTTCAGGTCCTTTTGGTGAGTATACAGTCGTTTTTCAGTTCTTAATTCTCAATGGTTTCTTAATGTATTACATAAGTCGCCGCGTCCCCCTCGCCGGCGTCCCCCTCGCCGGCGCGTCCCCTGCTGTCGCCTCGTGAAAGGACGCTACCTTGGCTTAGAATTTCTCGGAAAACTTACTAAACTATAGTGTATTACTGGTTACATAAACTGATTTTATTCTATGCCTTCAATAAAATTGTTTGTGGAAATCAAAAGTTATGAATGCTTTGCGTTTGCAATGATTTTTAAAGAAATTCTGATTCTCAAAATGGACACACATTCCTAATTCCTTAGTTTTATAGGGCCTACTTAGAAGAAGTAAACGAAGCATACTTAATTAGTTGGTGTTTATTTCGACGGTAGTGGAGGATTTATTGATAAAATGAAACATTAATGTCATGGTTATGAAAATAAATCTTTTATTTGACGAAATGTTAACAGTATTTTTACACATTTCAAAGTTTGAAAGTACTTTTTGCAAAAATGTTAACCACCTTCCATTTTATATCAAGAATATTGATTAAAAGTTTTGAGAGCTCCTTCAAATTATAAAATTTGTTTTAATCGAAAACAATACTTTTATTTTCAAGATTAAAAACCATTTTACAACCATCTGGAATAAGTTTTTCTTCTTGAGT
>CM055821.1:40231462-40284384 GCA_029582265.1 Zoroaster sp. YZ-2022
CCCAATTTTTATTTTGTTTTATCCTTTATAGTTGCCCCGGGAAAGATTGAAATTTTTTTTTTAACCAAGTTTCCGGATAATTATATCAGGTTTTTTTTTCCCAATCAAATTGCATTTTTAAATTCTTTTCCCATGAGCTATCAAAGATTGAGCATTCCATTTAAAATTAAACCATGAGGATGAGAATCATGTTTGCATTGTGTTTTTCCTTTTGACGTTGACTAGACGATTTATGGGTTGACTGGTTTGGTATAGATTGACCCGTATATTTTCTGTAGTGGGTTTTCTTTGTTTGGATTGTGTTTGCTGATTGATTGTCTTTCGTTGTATTCCGGTTTGGAGACTGTGATGAGCTGCCACGTCTTTGTTTGCCACTTGTTTTTGTGTCTCATGTATGTAATGAAATAAGTGCTCAACTAATGTTTGAATTTCCAAAATTTTATTTCTTATTTTTACTAGTTTCCCAGATTTGAAGTGTTCCTATGAGTAATTCTAGAAAGATTTGTTTGCTTGAGGTATTGTACAGTTGGTTCAGTTTGACTACCAACAGGTTGGTCAGTTTGAGTAGATCGTCCTTTTTTCTACAGGTGGCCTGATTTTGTTTTCTTTGTTCATTATTTTGAAGATTTCCGAGTTTGTCCAAGTTCTTTTTCTTCAGTGTAAATCTTAGTTGGTTTGGATTTTGGCTGGGTGTCTGTAGGTTTTCTGTATGAACCGTAATGTTAGTATGAACGGATTTGGCTGCCTCGGCATAAGATATATTGTAAGTTACTCTGATTTCGAATTTTCTTTCTGCTTTGTATGTGTTACATCCGCATATGCCGATGAGTGTTCTCCACGCATCTGCTGCATCTAACAGTTTCTTTTTGGTTGCACTGGTCATACGAGTGAGCACCACTACATCTGACGATCTGATTTTGCTTCTGCAAGTACTGGCTACATGGCCTAAACGTTG
Organism: Zoroaster sp. YZ-2022; assembly: GCA_029582265.1. NCBI lineage: Eukaryota > Metazoa > Echinodermata > Asteroidea > Forcipulatida > Zoroasteridae > Zoroaster > Zoroaster sp. YZ-2022. The sequence continues at coordinate 40,232,418 of CM055821.1, forward strand.
GCAATTAAAACATCATATGACAGGAGGATGTATGGTCTTACATCAAAGATTTCATAGCCCAGTTGTACCTTTAGGCATGTTGGGAGAGTTGAATGTAAGACAAACTGAAAGGCTTTTCTCAGTTTGACCATTTCTTTTGTACATTAATCTACGTACATCAATGACACCCATTTGTTTGCATTCCGATAATTTCTTTATTGAAATTTGGGGTATTTCATATAACTCCTTTATTTTGAGTTTCGGATTTTGAATTTGAGGACAGACCATTGTCCCAACTGGGAGATCCTTTTCAGTTTGTTAGCAGACCAGGGATGACATAACATTTAGCCAGGGGTTTTTGGACATTCTTTTTATTTTTTCCCCCTTTTGGGTTTGAGTTTTTTGCAATTTTGAGGGTTTATTTGTGCGTTTAAATCTGGTGAGTTTATAAAAATAGGGGGTTACCTTGAGTTTAAAAAGTTTAATTACGTTTTTAGTTGTCCCCGGTATTCGTGGTGCGTGAATAGGTTGTCATTTCCGTATTTAGAATGGTAGTTTTAAAAGTTTGAAGAAATTAAAGTCCTTAAGTTGTAAGGGCCCAATTTCCCAGGATATGCTGCATCACACCCCGAGCACGACTAGTCCCTTGACCCGGCCCTGGGGTTTTTCGGTTGCTTGAATTCGAAATTCACTTGAGGGACATATCGTAGAACGCCACCGGCCAGCCAGAACTGGCTCCCGGGATCGAAAAAAACAGGGATGATGTATACCACCACGGGGGCATGGAGTCTTCATTTCAGTAACGCCAACTGTCCCTTTAAACTCCGGTTTTTTTTGGCGAAATAATCACAGATTATAAGTTTATTTCTATTAAAGATAAAACCAAAATAAAAAAATTTTCCCCAAAATTTACCGATCGATTGTAGGCAGTCACCCCAAAAATTAGCTGAACCAAGGTTTCAAAATGGTACATTTTGTTTTTTCATCAAAAAAAGCGTTAAAAAGTTATAAAATTTTTTTTTTTTTCCTGTGGCCCCTGTAATGGGTAGGGGGTTTTAGCATTTAAAAACGCCCCCCCGTCTGTATCTTTATAAATATATCTTTTATTTCAAAAGAATCCACCCCCAGGAATTTGAAGACAAACGTTCCCCTTTTATTTGACAATTAATTGATGCCCCTTTAAAAACATTTTATTTCACTAAAATTTATATTAATTAAAATTAAATGTGAAAATCAAAATTTAAAATACTTTTTAATTTTCGGATTAAAAAGAAAAAAAAACATCTAAACTTGCAGGTTTTTATAAGTATGCAAAAAGACTATTAAAAACGAACACAGTTGGTACACACTGCACCCTGTACATCATAAAAATAAACAAATAAAACAAAGAAAAGAAATCATGGAGGAAATGTAGGGTCATAAACATTAAATTACTTGTATTGAATTAGAGGAAATTAAAAATTAAGATAATTATGGGAAAATACATTTGGTGCCAGACATCAAAATGTAGGGTTTTTTTTTTGGGAACTCAATCGCCCCAAGCTGATGAAAAAATGAACATTTTTTTAATATTGACTAAGACTTATTCCTGCCCCAATTGTTCGGGGGTGACTTAAAGCCCGGGATACTTTGATCTGGTGAACGGGCTTCCTCAAATCATCAACTTCAACACTGGGAAAAGATTTTTTTGGACAAATTTTTTATAGACCAGTTAAAAACCCCGGGACGGGGCCCTTTTGGAGGGCCCAAAATTGTGTTAAAATTAATAAATAATAAAATTTTACCTTACCGTGATTCTTCAGCGATTTGGCCAGTGGATTACCCTTTGATTGGGACACGGCTCATCAGCAGGGGGTTTGTAAATTTCAGGAAAAACCTTTTAACTCAATTTAAAAGGGGCCCTTAAAGTTCCCTTCAAAAGGGGGTTATTGAAAAACCGGAACCCCAAAGTTAGAAGGTTTTTTGGATACAAGACAAAAATTTTATAAAAATAGGAAAATCTGTTAGTGGCGAAAATTTTGAATCTTTGTTGGTTTTAGATAAGCCAAATCTGCAAAATTAAATGAGTCTTTGCTTTTTGGTTAAACCTGCAAAGTGGCATAAAGGTGTCAAACGTTTTTTAACAAACAAGAAATTAATCTTTTCCCATCGGGATGTCTAACGGCGAAAGATAAAAAAATTTTTAATTTTTTGGTCAATTTGTTTTGGGACGGATCAATTTCCAGTTTACCCGCTTCATCCCCCAGTCATTCACGTTTGGGAAGTTGAAAAAGTTACATCTCAATCGAGAAAGCTGGCCCCGATGATCCTCCTGCCCGCCTATTAAGGAATTTTTTTGAATTATAAACCCTTGGACATTTTCAATGATTCGTTAAAAAAGGATTTTCCCAGTGAAAAAAACGACTGTTGCCTATCCCCAAGGTTCAAAGTTGGTTTTTAAATGATCTCCGACCCATTTCACTCCCCCCGTTTTTTAAAGAATTTTTAAAATTTTTTTTTTAAAAGGGTTTCTACGGGATAAAGACTTTTTTCGCCCAGTAAAAAGATCTTCTGCCACCATTATCTTATCATTAAATTTGATATATTGTCCGAGATGCCAAAAAAAATTTTTTATGCGAACAGTTGGGGATTTTGAAAAGCGTTTGATCGCGTTGATCTTTTTGTCAAAAGAAACAATTATCTGGAGTCAGGTCATCATTATTCCCATCATCTGCAGTTTTTTCGGCCCACCAAAGTTCTCAGGATGTTTTTGATTATTTTTTGATTACCTTGGTTTTCCCAGGGAACATTTTGGTCCCATCCGTTCTTGGTTCTTATTAATGCTAGAAATACAGACCTGTTTAAAACTTTGGGGAACTGAAAAAGGGTTAAAATATGGTACCTAAACCTTAAAATGCCATGTTATGTCTATTAATTTTTTGAAAGAACCCTTGTCAAAATTTAATTTTAATGGTAATTTTGATGTTGTAACTTTGGTTGCTTGGGTCATTCAGGTTTTGGGGGCCCCCAACACCAAAGTTTGTGTTAAAAGCCCCCGGGCTGTTCTCTTTATTTTTAAAAAAGGCAAAGTTGCCAAGATCCATAATTGTATATTTATTACATAAAACCCCACTATTGAGTAGGGCCCTGTTTGGGGGGTTTTAAAAACACAAAAAATTAATTTTTGAAAGAGTTCGGGAATTAGAATTATTCTCATATTTTTTGTTATAAAAAATCCCCGGGGTTTTAAAATGCCCTCACAGCTTTCCTAGGAAAACTATTCTAAATTTTTGGGAAAAAGTTTTCAAACGAATTATACCATTTTTTCCCCCCTCTAATGTCTCAGTGTGGCTCGGGTACCAAAAATTTTTTTTTGTTTCCCCCAACTAATGAGAGATTCGGAAATTTTCCTCCCCTATTTTATTTTAAACCCAGTTTCTCTGCTTTTTCAGGGGTCCTTTTTTGAAATTTGTCTTTTTTTAATTCTTTTTATTGTGTAATTTGCGTTTTTGAATTTATTTTTATTGTAAATTTCAAATTTCAAAATGCTGCTTTTGATGTAATGTTTTAAATTAATTTTTTTTTAAAATACAAAAAAATGTTGTTTTTAAAGAAAAATTCCAACACATTTGAGCCCCAAAGAGAAACCCCCTTGGAAAGGTTTGATAAAATTAACGGGTTCCGGATTTTGATGGCCAATACCTGCATCCTAAAGGTCCCCCGAATAATTTGTTATGGTTTTTCAAACCATTGATCTAGAGAATAATAAATAAAAAAAAAATCAAAAAAAATCTTTATTTTTTGGCCCTTTTTTTATATTTTTTTTTAAAATCTATTTTGGTTTTTATTTGAAAACCTAAAAAAATAAAATTTTTAAATACTTTAAAAAAAAAACAAATATGGAATTACTTAAAAAATTTTCCCAAAAAAAGAAGATTCTCAAGTAAAAAAATGAAAATGACCAAAAAAAAATAAAAAATTATTTAAATTATCTAACAATTAGAAAAAAAACAAAAAACAAACCTTACAAGCCCCGTCTATAGTTTGAAATTTTGGTTTACAATTTATTTATTCTTTGGGGGGAGAAGTAGCCTAATACATGTAATAGGAACATGTATGTTTTAAAAAGTATTGAAAGAATGTTGTACCCAACCACTACTTTTAAGGTTTTTGGACAAAAAGCGAAACTCAGGTTATCCCCAATGACCTTTCCTAACGGGATTGAAAAGATTAACAGACGACATGAGGGGAGTCATCTACACCAAAAATGTCTGTTTTTTTCATGAAACAAATATCCTGAAATTTTTTGATATGTCCATTATCATCCATACTCCACCTTGGGGAGGAAAGTTACATTATTAGTTAAGAACGAGTAAGTGGCGGTTTGGGATGACATTTTCCCCGCCGGGGTTAAAGACCCCCAACTGTTTACACCTTTTTATCCCTTAGGACCTTGTTCTTTGGGTTTTTGAACTGGGCAACATGTTATATAGTTTCGGGCGTAGGTTTCACCAGTTTAATACTTTTGACTGAAGGAATGATGATGGGACTTTCAATTTCCCCAATTCAGGATACAAAATCCCTTTGAAGGTCCCCACGGAGTTTTCTTTTTTTCCCAGAGAGTGGATAAGGTCTTTCTTTAGGTATGGTTTGTCATTCATCTGTTATCACCCCCAACCCCATTGGACATATTCAAATTTTAATTTTTTGTTGGTAAGGCCCCAAGAGGGGAAGCAAATTGGCCTTATTAGTTTGACTTGAGGCTTGAGTTTCATAATTGTTTTTGACACGAAAAGCCAGTTGCTGTTATTATTGTGCAAGGGGGCGCAAACAAAGTGCAGCTCTAAAACAATGGCCGGGCCCAACCCGCCGTGTGGGAAACCCCCGATTAAAAAAGGAAAAGAAACGAATCAATGAACGGGGGAAAACTTTGACAGACCACCCCACATTTTACAAACAAACCTACCCACATTTAATCGTATAAAATTAATGATATCTTCCCCCCCATGACCACACCTCATGGGGGGATAAAACATTTTGGGGGGGCGAGAATCAAAACAATTATTTTCAGTACTACAAAGGGGCCACTTCCTTGCGAAACGGTTAGACAGTACAAGTGGTCACCTTTTTTCCGCACACTGTGGAAGGGGAGTGTTCCCCCCTCCCCCCTCTTCTTTTTCTCCCTTTTTATTATTATTATTTTTTTAGGGGGCTGGGCCCCCAGCCCCCGATCCCCCAATGCCCTCTTTCATTTTTAAAAAAAACCCAATACTAAAATATCGTATATGTCTTAACAAACGTTAGTCAGACCTAAATTAACTTTTAATAATGTTTTGTGTAGGTTTTTTATCAAAGAAAATACAACAAAAAAATCTTCCACCTCATCAGAAAAAAGTTCGTCTTCTCCCCAAAGCTCCCCCGCTATTATTTTTTTGGGACTGCCTCCTGCATGTGGTCGGTGGACTTTTGGGTTTATTAACCAGTATTCATCTTTCAAACCCGGTCGTCGGCGGCCGGTTCCCGTTTTTTATCTAACAGCTGATATCTGCCACGTTCAAAACGTCACGGGTCAACTAAAAAAGGGTTGGAAAAGAAAAAAAGGCAAAACCCTTTCCCCCAAGGGTTCCTTTAAAAAATTAAAACAAATAAAGAAAAAAAACAAAACCAAAACCCCGGAAATGATTTTCTTTTAAAAACCAAAACATCGGGTAATTTGTTTACCACCAACATTCGGGAATCGTTGGTTTTGTATCACCAAAAATTAACTATCAAAGTTATCATTTTTACAAAAAAAATGGTGCAGCCATTTTTGAGAAAAAGTAAAGTGCTCATGGCGGGTGCACTTTTTTTAAAAAAAGAAACCAGACGAAAAAACACAAAATGTGTTTTACAAAATGCGTTTTAAAATTTGTTTCAATAAAAGATCTTTTCAAAGTGAATAATTTTTTTTTAAAAAGACGTTCCCCGTCACCACCCTCACCCCCGTCATTTGTTAATTTTGGATAATGCCGTCGTCGTTTAAAAATTGTCTTGACTTGGGAATTTACATGTCCAAAAACACGAGAATAATGGCAAAATTTTCCATTTTTAGTGATATTCATTCAAAACTCAACTAAGGGTCACCGTTAGTTCGATCGTTTATGGGCCCATGACGTCATCGCCCAGACGGTCTCAACCAGAAATCACGCACGCCGGTACGTACGTGCACCCCTTTCCCGGGGCGTCATGCTGATCATATCTTTTTATTCAAAAGTCAACGTCATTCATCAAAATACGCGCGCGTACACCCCGTACACTACTTCCTCCACTACAAAAGTGCACCCGGCACTTCCTGATTTGCGGCCCCATACTACCACTTTTCAAACGAAGACATTTTTTCCCTCAAAAACCGCCAATTCCTTTTTATTTTTCCCCTTTTTTCATAAGTCCTGTCCCCTTAAAATTAAAAGTTGAATCCCCTTTTAAAAGAAAAAACAAATTGGGGTGACAATTAAAAATTCAATTTGGGAGTAATTGTTCTAAAAGAACTGGGGGTAAGGAACCTTTGGGTTTTTTCCCTGGTGTCACCGCAATTGTCTTTTTTCCCCCCCACCCCAAAACTAAAGTCTTACCTTTTTAAATTTTGGGGAGTTTCATTTATAAAAATTAAAATTAACTCGGGGGAAAGTGTTGAATTTTCCCAAAAACCCAACTTTTTAAAATGATTCAACACTTTTTTTTAAGACTCGTTGACCCCCACAATGTCGTAGGGGCCCTACTACTGTTCCCCTTTTTCAAAATCTTTTTGGGGAAAATTTTCATGGACGATTTTGTTTTTCCCATCTAACTGTTCTTCCTTTTTTTACCAAGTTTCAGAAATAAAAATCAACCGAATCCTTACCGGGGCCCCAATTTATCCCTCCACTGTTCCCGTTAATGTTTTGGGTTTTTAAATTTTGAAAATTATAGGCAACAAAAAACCTTTTTAGATGCAATCAAGGAAACACAAATTTATTTCAATATTCAAATAAGGGCTTTGGTCTTTAAAAAAAAATTTCAAAGAGAATTGAAAAAAAAATGAATTTGTTCATTCATAAAGGTTTTGAGGGCTAAAAACAAATATCAAAATTACCACTTACATTTTATGAGAGGTGTTGTTACAATGAAAAAAACAACAAAATTTTTTTTATCAACCAAAAAAAAATTGTAAAATTTCATTTTGTCTGAACCCTTTCATCCAATTCACAAAGATTACCCACTGGGGAAAAAATGGCCTCTTTCGTTTATATGTGCGAGTGCTACAGCGCCGATATTTTAATTGTCAAAACATTTATTTTGGGGTTTTTCCCTAGGGTGCTTTCAAGGGGCATTTGTTTTCCCCGGGGACATGGTCTTTTTTTGAATTTGAGACAAAAGGGCTGGAAAGTTACTTTTTCAAATGTATTGTGGGGTTTTGAAAAAAGTGTATTTTATTTTGTTTATGATAAATCTCTCAAAAAGGGAAAGGTCATTTTAAAAATTTTGTAAAAAAAGGGGGCCCCCAAATTTGAAAAGTCCAAAAATGAATTAGTGACTTTTCACAAATACACATTAAACATCAATCAGGGGGAAAAAAAAAGATACGAAAAAAAAGAAATGTAATAAACTAAAGGTAATTTACCCCCTTTAGAAAAAAATTACAAAAATTCCCCTTGCTTAGAATAAAATAAGGAATTTTATTAATTTTGTTAAAATTCAGGTTTTAATTTTTATAAAAATATCAACGATTATATTTGGTAATGAAACATTCTCATTTACATTAGCTCGTAATACAAAGTAATACTAAAATTTATTTCACATTCAAACTGAGGTGCAAAAAATTTTTTTGGTAAGGGGGCCAGGGTTTAATTTTCACCCTTTCTTCTTTCAGCCAAACTATTGCTGTCCCTGCACCTTCATCTTTCATTTTAAACCTTTTTCCAGTCCCAGACCCAGTACTTGACTCTGCCCTTTTATCCTCTTTTGTGTTCCCTTTTTAAAATTTACTAACTTCTTTTCCCCCCCATTAAATTTGTGTTTTTTTGTAAATCTTCATTTGCCTTGAGAAAAATCTTCTGGTTCGAAACGAAAAGGGCCAAAAACTACTTTTCTTTTTTTTCAATTTGACTTTTGGGCCCCGCCTTTATCTGCCCCCGTTTTTTCTAATCAGGGAAAAGTACAAATTACTTTGGAAGTTTTTTTCAACAGTATGCTTACTCTTTTTAAACAAAAATAGGGGCCCACATTTTAAAAAAAAAATGTGAAAATATCAGGTATTTATAGTCATGTTTACAAAAGGGGAAAACATTCAGATTTAAATTTAGGAAAGAGTCCTTTCGATGAACTAAAAGAAAATTGATCTTTTTTAAAATGACTCACCCAATAATAAACAAAAATTTTAAAAACAAGATGTTGATACCAAGGTTTTGATAATAAAAAGGGGAAAGTACAAAATGGTAAAATTGGGGAAAATTTAAAGTTGATTTTAACCTCAGGTTAAAAAACATCATTAAAATAATGTGAAAGTTTCATCAAAAAAGGTTCTCATGTTTTTGGGTAAACAACAAAACTATGTTTCCAAAAATTGGGGGCGCTTTTTTGAAATCTAAATTAAAGTCCTGTTTTTTTGATGAAAGTATATTGAAATAATTTCGGATGATCATAAAAGTTTCCACAATACGTTACACTATAAAAACTTTTCCCCGAAAAAGCCCTGAAAATCCGCTTTACCATGAAAAAATATTCTGTTTCATGACGACACAACCTGTGAAAACACCATGAAAAACTCAAACCTTTGCCAAAAAGCTTGGAAAAAGCCATGAACTTTTGTGGCAGTTTGGGGGAGTATTAATTGAGAGGCCATGAATTTGCCTGAAAACACTGGCATTTTGGGGCCCAAAATCTGAGAGGAAAGACACCGAAATTGCCGTGAAATTATGGGGGAACTGTTTTTTCCCGCAAAACTTTTGACATTTTCAGGGTAAAGTTATTCATAGTGGTTTTAAAAATAATTTGTTAAAGTTTTAATCGGGATTCCAATGCGTATTTTTTTAAATACATATAATTTCATTTGTGCCTCTTTTTGGGGCCCTGGAAAACCAAATCAGCCCCTGGGTTAAACTGTGTAAAATCTTTTTTAAAACCTTGTGGGTTAACTTAGTCGTTTTTGCTTGGGCCTGACCGCGGAATCACTTTTGGGGGGACTTCAAAGGAATTTTTCAACAGGGAGCCAAAATCACTTTCCCTTTTCAAAAATTTCCCCAATGCAATTCCCGGACAAAAAAAACAAAAATTAATTAAACTTCCGGGTTGATATTCAAAACATTCAAAGGGGTTTTTAATGAAAAGGGAAAAAAGGGGGTATTTCGCCCAAAAGGTACTGTGTGTGAGTGTTCTAAACCACATGGTACTGTTATCCCACAGCAATCCCCCTTAAAACAGAAATTTTTCAAAAAGGATGTGTAGTGAATTCATCTAAACTTTGGGGGTTATCACATAATCCCTCATTATAAAAGACAGTTTCAAATGGTTTGTTTGTGAATGATCTAAACTGTAAAAATTTTTTGTTATCCCCCACAGCCAATCCACCATTCAAAACAGTCATTTTCTAAAGTCTAGTTAGTCACTGGAACTCACTGGAAAATTGAAAAAGTAGGGGGGTTTAAAAACCCGATCTCACATTTGGGTTTTATTCTTTTTTAATTTTTAAATAAAACAAATTGTTTAGTTTTTGTCCCTGAAGAAAGTTTTCTCAATAATAAAAAAATAATAAATATGTGCTATAAAGTCCACCAATAAGATGCTCAAGGTGTTTTTCAATAATTTAAATTTTCGGGTTACAACCTAATTAAAAAGGATAAAATATTTTTTTTAAATTGGCATGTGAAAAAATTTTTCATAAATAAAAATAAAAAATACTCAAAAAACCAAAAGGAAATCAACAAAATATAAATTATCGTGTCAAAAAGCCATGGTCTCCAAAAGACGTTTTAGAAATTACGTAATTAAAAAAATAAACCCGCAAAAAAAACGTCACCCCCAAAATATTTATTATCATTTTTTAATTTAAAAAATTTGTTTAATGAAGAATATTATATATGGACTGTAACCAAAAAAATGTTTAAAGGTTGACCCCAAAAATAATGCGCTAGGAAAATAAGTAAAAATGTTCTCAAATTTAAATTTAGGGGTGGCTTTTTTTATATTAAAGTAAAAAATAAGAAAAATAAAAAATACCTATTAAATACCTTCAATGAATATAAACCCCATGTTTATTTTGGGGCCCGCAGAAAAAGGCCCTATTAGGATCCATCTTTTGACATTTTTAGGGGAGAACCGATCTGGGATGAACTCCAAAAAAATGTAAATAAAATTTGAAAAGCTGGGGAAAAAATGAAACATTCACTGAAATCAAGGGCAGCATGTCAAAATAGGACTTCAATTATAAAAGGAAATAAACTGAATCACAACGAACATCCGATCACTATGAGAACAAAATCAAGCTTAAAAAGTTATTTTTTTTTTCTCAAAATGAAAGTAAAAAAAAAATTTCTTTAGAGTTCTGAAAGTTCAAAAAAATGTGGCCCAAAAAATCTTTTTTTTCTGGTCATGCCCCTTCAAACTTTTAAAGAGGAAAGGGGCCATGTATCCCCAGTTATTGGAAGCATCCAAATTTCCTTTTACGAAGTAGGTGGCTAAGGAGGACTTAAAAGGAAAATGTTCATACCCCAATGTAAAAAAGTCTTTTAAAAAACACAGATGGAAAAAAAATCCACAATTTTGGCTGAATTTCAAAAAATGAAAACAAAAAATTGATGGGGTCTGGGGGGCTTCAAAGGGGCCAAAAACGGACCTTTTTTGGGGCCCAAACCTTTTTGTTTCGGTTCCAGGTCAATGTCTATTTTTTTTACCCTTTTTAGTTGAGTTATTTCCCAGAGAGTGGGCCATATTCTGATTGTGAGGGCCATAGTTGTTAATAATCCAGCCCCTGCGGCCCTTTTTTGCCATCGATCGGTGCCCTTTCCCAAGAACTGCTGATGAATGGCACAGGGTTTCCTCATTCCGACACTGGCCCAGGTACTTAAACCCCAAGATCCCCCCTGAATTTTAAGAAAGATTTTGAAAATCAATTTCAAAATTCTCCTTCATGGCTTTAAACCCCCCAAAAAATGAATTTCCTTTTTAAAATGTGACCACCAGAATTTATCCAAAACCCGCCTTCCATCACTTCATCAATTTCCTGTTGACTTTTTTCTGATGTTCAGGATGCAAGCCTGATACAGCATCCTTCGGGGCTGCTTGCTGTGGTGTCGTCCCCCCAAAGAGGAACTTTCCCCTTACGGATCCCCAAAAGCCCTATCCCATCTTTCCTCGGGGGGAGGCAAGACCCCGGAAATCAAGGTTTTTTGGGGGGACGGGACTTAGACTGAGATCCGCCCCTTTCCCTTTTCCCAAATGGGGTGAAAAACAGCCCAGGATGTCCAAAAAGGGGAAATAACCCGAGAAGAGGGAAGGGGGTTGGTGGGGCCCCTGCGGAACCTTGGCAAAAATTTGTTCACAGGATAAGAAACATCGGTGAACCAGAAATTTGGGAGTGAATTGTTCAAAAAGAACGGGTTTTAATTGTTTAGGGGTTTGAGGGGGTTCAGGAGAACCCCGGACCTGGAAATGCGCGAAAAAGGGCTGCTGAAGGTTATGATGACAGGATGCTCAGTGGGGGATAAGTTCGGGGGTGTTCGGCAGGCTTTGAGACGGGACATCACCCCATCACCCATTTTTGGCCCCCACTACAGGACTGGGATTTTTTTCCAAAAGCCCAACCCACCCAGACTGGGGGACCCCCATATCCAAGATAACCACCCCCCTTTCCCCCGTGCTTGTAAAAATGTTTGGGGCAGTACCCCCCCCTTGCCCCAACTCCTTCGATCCTAGCCAAATTCTGCCTGCATCCCTCAAAACTAACCCCCAAACCCCGCCCCGCAAATCCTCCGCGGCCACAATTTGCAGCATTTTGAGTCCGGGATTCTCCTGGGGATTTTTTAAAAGGGACCCTTTGAAACGCCCCTTGTCCAGTTTTTCAGAACATACCCAAATTTAGTTTCCCTGTGTCACCCCTAGTTTCCCTTTTCCTCCTCAATCCAAAACAAATTTTTTTGTAGTTGATATTAAAAAAATCAAAATTAAAAACTTTCTTAGTGACAACTCACCCTAAAAAAAGGTTCCATTCCCTCACCCTTCCAAATACTCTAAAATCCCTTTCTAAATGAAGGTTTTTGGGGATTGGGGATTAGGGGTTTTTTTTGTGATTGCAAAGGGCATGCTTTGGTTGTGGACACTGTTTTTTCCCTGCATGCAGGGGGGGTCCCTATGTATGTATCGATTAGAAACAATGTGAATGACATGTGCTTTTTTTTTTTGGGGGATTTTGAGTTAGGAAAAAGAAATGGGCGAAAATGAGTTAGTTCACTGTTTTGGTTTGGACACCAGTTTACCTGTATAGTGTAAATATTGTTTGTCTGGGAAAAGTTTATAAGTACCAAAAACCAATTAGTGAGGGGTTTTATTTAGACAGGATATTTTTCAGATCCTTGGGTAAAAGTTATTTATAACGATCTTTTTTACATAAAATTTACTATGTCATATTATTGAGGGATAAAAAGTTGAATTGTTTTATATGGGGTGCTATCATTTTAAAATTTGAGGCTTTATGGGGGAAATCGTTTTTTGGTTTCGGTCCCAAATGTTTTATTCAACTTCCTGGTGGGGAAAGGTTCTGAAAGAACCTTTCCCCAAACTCATCTAAACCCTTTTTAAAAAAAGGTTAAGGGAACAATGTCGGGCTCTTTTTTTCCCTACTGTTTTAGTTCACGGGTTATTCTCCGTTCGATTCCTCCTAATTTTCAAGAATGAACCCCCAAAGTATTTGCTGGGGTTGTGTAGAAGGGAATTATGTGCAGGTGCCACTGTTGTTTATGTGTGTATTGGGGTATTGTTTGTTTGTGGGTGTTGGGAGGGAGAGGTGGGGGAGGGATGGGGGTAGGTTGAATCAAAAAGCTTTTAAATGCTGATGAAAAAACCGTGTCCAGGGACGTGTTGTTTAGGTTTCAAAACCTCCCGTTTGGTGTACCAGTGCCTCCGGGGCTATGATCTCTGCCTTTTTGCCAAACTTTTCAGAACCTCCTCAGCTTGTGATGTTGAGATAAACTGGTGTTACTGCAAACCCGATATTATATTCCACCATGCAAAACCTCAAAACTTTTTTGATTTGTTCTAATTTAAAATTTTTCATGAAACCCACTTGGGGAAAGTATTTTCCTTCCCCAAAACCTTTTTTATTGTCTAAAAATAGTTCTCATCAGTCTTCGGAAAAAAGTGAAAAAAAAACAATTCAGTACCAGTTTTGCCCCGTGTTCGTATTTATCGAAACCTGTGCACAAAATCACAGTTTTGTAAAATTTCTTCCCACAGAAACCTAAAACATAAATCCAAGAACAGAGGGGGAGGTAAAGAAAAAAAAATCAAGGGGGTAAAATAAAAAAAAAAAACAGTCAATGTTTTATTTTGGGAAAAAAATTTTATTTAAGAGGGAACTATGCCCATTTCAGATGATTTTAAAGGGCATCATTAAAAAAAGAAATATGAAAAAAATGAAAGAGAAAAGGCAAACAATTGAAAAAAAGATCAAAGGGAAAAACAATCAATTTTAAAATGGCGTCAAAAAAAAAACTAGATAACCTCTTTCAACACCCGGGGACCCCCCCTCCTCCTTGAACAGATAATGAAAAAAAAAGAATCAAAAGTTTTTGTCAGACACAAAAAAAAAATGGAAAAACAAGCAGCAAAAGTGGGCTAAAAGTACTAATTGGTTGTAAACCCCCTATAAAAAAAAGTATAATAGAAAAATATAATAGACTTCTCCCTCCTTGGAGAAATGTGTATTTTAATTTTTTACAAGGCCCAGTAAACAAAAGTAAAAACACACAAATACTTCCGAAAGTTTAAAAAAACCAAAGAACAGATTTTCTTGTGTTATTAGAGTCATAAAAAGGACTGACTGACCTAGATCCCCCTTCCCCCCCCATTTTTTTCAAAAATTTGAGATTCCCTTTGTGTGGATTAAAATCGTTAATTATATTTCCCCCGATACAGGACGGAAGGGGGGAGGGGCCAGAGTCAAAAGGGGGAGTGTAATTTTGCGGGTTTAAAAAAATTTGGGTTTTTTTATTAATAAAAACAAAATATGGGTTTTTGTACAATCAGATCAGATTATGTTTGACGGTTTTCATTTCAATCTGATCTGGTGGTGATGAGCCAAGTCAAAAACCGTCCAAAAGTTTTTTTTAAGTCTCAAATTTTATAAAAAACGTACAATCCCCCGTTTAAAGAAAAGGATCCCCTAGTAAAAACAACTGGCCCAAAAACAAAAACCCAAAAATGAACATTTTAAAAAACACCTCCAAATAAGTGTGGTAGTTGTTTGGTGGGCTAACTGAAAGAAAAGGTCCGGGGGAGGTGAAGGGTTTTCGGACGCGTGCCTCCCTATCGCGGAGCCCCGCTGGGAAATCTAGTTTCGGGGGGGGCAAGCGGGGGCCCGCCAGGAATGAAGGGCCCCCTGCGCCCAATTTTATTCAATTTTTTTATCCTGACATTTTTCAACGGCGGGTTTCATAAAACAGGAACAATTTCATTAAAAAAAACAAAAAAAACCTTTGGGGCAAAAGGGGCACTTTTATACTGGAAAAAGGGGAGCCACACCTTGGGGGCCTATGTATGCACAGCCGCCCAGATACCCCACACCTTACTATGGATGGGGAGAGACAAAGTGATTTTTTTATGAACCAAAAAATGAAAAAAATACAGTTTTAAGGATGTTATATCCCAAAAAAAAGGTCCCAAGCCCCGGCCGTTATTAATTTTCATCCCTATGGGGGGGTTTCTGCATATTTAATTCAAAAACATTTATTTCTCTATCAATGAAAAAAATTAAACAATTTGTAGTTAAAAATAACGGTTTAAAAAATATGGACTGTACAATTTACTGTTTCATGAATTTGAAAACTTTTAAAATTTTATTTTTTTAAGAAATTCCCAACCCTGACATATATACATTTCAAAGTGGCATCAAAAGCTTTTTATAGAAATGTTTGAATTTTTAAAACCCCCGAACAAAAAAAACCAACAAACAGACAAGGAAAGGAAAAAACACAAAGAAAAAAAACGGGAAAGGACAAAACAAAAAGACAAAAAAAAGTAAATAATTAAAAAGGGGTTTAAAACAGGCAATCAAAAAAACCAAAAAGGAAAATTATTTTCAAAACAAAAAAAGCAGAAAAAAAAATATTACAAAATTTTAAATTTTGAAAAATAATTTAAAAATTTTAAAAAATAAAAAAAAGCTCAAAATAAAGAAATTTTATTTTTTAATTTTAAATTTTTTATTTTTTTTAAATACCTAAAACCCGCAAAAGTGTTTCAAATTTGAATAAAACCGGCCCATCTAAAACAATTTGAGTTGTTTTATTTTATTTTTTTTTTATTATTTTTTTTCCTCAAATTTATAAAATTAAAAAATTACCTCTTTTTTCATTTGTTGATGGTTTTGGGTTTAAAAAAAATTTAAATAATCAATCAAATTTCTTAATAAGTATGATGTCTTTTAAATGTTTAAATTTTTTGGGGGCAATATTTAAAAATTCCATTAAAAAATGCTAATACATGGAAATTTTTTTTGTTTTTATTAAAAAAGATCTTATGTCCCCGGGGAGGGCCCCCCCTTTGTTTTCAAAAAAGTAGTTAACAAAACTTATTGGATTTTAATTCTTTTTTAATAATTTGTTGGTTCATTGAGTTTTTGTTGGGAAATTTTCCCTAAAAAGTTTTCCTCCCCCCCCATTTTTATTCTTTTGTTTTGTTTGAATCAACCCAAGAGATTGAGTTTTTTTTATTTTTTTTGGGTCTTTGATGTGGTTTTGAATCTCAGAGCATGGGTGGGTTAAAAAGGCTTTAAATTGGGGAAATAATTATAAAACATCCCCTAAAATTATTCAGAGCTTGATTTCTGTACATATTATCTTTATTCTCAAAGTGGGTATTTAAAGGGTTTAAGGTTTTTTTATTTGATTTATTTCACAGTATCAAAAAATTTAAAAAACTCAATATCAGTCATAACATTCGTACAAGATATAGAATCACAAAAAAAGGGATATAAGGGGCCCAATAAAAAAAAAGAGCTTGTAAATATGGGCCCCGGGTACATGGGATTTAGCCGGAAACAGTGTTGAGCAAGACCCAAAGTCCAAACGAGACGAGACCCCATGACGAGACTAAGACCTTACAGTTCAGACAAAAATATTAAAAAAAACACACACACACACAATTGCGTGGGTAGAACGGGACATGTCCTCGCCGGACATGTACGCACATCCATGACACGGGGTTTGATAAGGGATGATGACACAGCCCCTTGTTCAATGGGGGAGCCTCCTGCAAATTTTTTGAATTACATGTTACGAATTGCCTGGGATACAGGATCCCCAAAAGCGGGTTTTAAAAATCGAGTTCAAACGTGGGGATTTTCGGGTTTGACTGGGCTATTCGAGACCGAGTCCGAGAACGAAACAAAACGGACCCAAATTTCAAGACCCCAAACGGGGACCAAAAATATGGTCTTGAGACTAGTTCCAGACCAACCCCAGTCAGACCTCCAACACTGGCCAGAAATAATTTCAAACTAATTGTACCATGGAATTTTGTTGGGGTTTAAATGGCAAAATATTACAGGTAGATTGAGGTAAAGAGGAATGTTGGGGTAATAAAAATTTTTTAAGTTTTTTAAATCCTATGTTTCGAAAAGGGGGCTTGCATAAAAATCAGTAAATGAAAATTTAAACAAATTCCATTTGATTTAAGAACTCCCCCCCTGCAAGTATTCCAAATTAAGATATGAAAAAGTGAAGTTTTATAAAGAATCTGAACTATTTGCAGGAAAAAAATTTGGGTTCATTAATACCCAATTTTCCGGATAATTTTTAAAATGTAGATGATCAATATGAAATTTTAATGATAGTCCAAGTCAAAAACAATCCAAAAGGGTTTTCAACAATCTTTCTTTAAAAGGGAAACATTAATCATTTTTTTCACAAATATGATACTGGCAGAATTACTAAAAACAAAATGGTTTTTGTAATATTTGGGGCAATTTTTTGATCTGAACTTTTTAACGACATTTTTTTCAAAAAAATTTACCAGAACTCCAGCAAGAAAAATGAACGGGACAATAGAAGAAGTCAATACTCACCCCATGGCCCGGGCAATCAGTCTCATAGGAAAAGCACTTCAGCAAATGTCCAAGGGAAAGACTAATGTTTTTGTCACCTCAAATTCCACTTGCTGCACATTCACCATTTTGTTCTGGGGGGTTCGGAAAATGATTTTAAAGCATTGTTTTTGGACCAAAATTCCAAAAATATACGTAGAAATTGCACCCACGATTCAGTCTTGCTGTGATACATTCATTTCCCCCTGTACGTTATTGTGGGTTTAAAGGGTTTTGGTCAAATTTTGGGTCATCTTTGAATATTTTTTTAAAAGGGACATCTTTTTATTCATTGTAAGAGGTCTATACCGCATGAAGTTATATATTTTAGATAAAACTTTAAACATATTATTCATATTAAATAAAGACAGGGTTTCTTTTAATTCAATGAAATTTTTTATTAAATATGTTAGTGAAATTGAAATGTGAAGGGGTTGGGCAAAATACGGGAAAAAAATTATTTTCATGCAAATATATAACATTACTGGGAATACCTAAATGGGAAGATTACGAACAATAAAGTAAAAGTAAATTAAAAACAAAATTTTTAACAATTTAAACAAAAAAAAATCAATATAATAAATAGAACATCTGTGTTTGTTGTGACCACAGGGTTGGGGAGAACATAAAAGGGAAGGCATGAGTAAAAAACGATTACGAAGCCAGGTTTTTCCCCCAGTAAAAGCGGCCTTTCCCCATTAAAAAGAAAGGGGGGAAAAACTCATAAAAGGTTTTGATCTATTAAAAAAAAAAAAAGTGAAAACACAAAAATGGTTTGTGGTTTTTGAAAATTTTAAATTTTTATTTAATTTTTTTTGTTTTTTTTTTGGGAGGGGGGGGGGTAAAAGGATTTTTTGGTTTTGGGCCCACTGAACACCTTTAAAATTTGTTTTTTTTTTAAAATTTTTTTTTTCTTCTCTGAAAGTATCCAGAAAAAAAACATATATATATTTCCAAGCTCAAATGATTTATTTTTCCCCCAAACCGGGGGATTTAGATGTTTTACACCAACGACGTAAGAAAATCACCCCAAATTATTTTCTTTTAAATTAAAATTTTAAAATACATTCCCCCCTCAATGCCCAGACGAACGGACTTATGTTTTTTTATGTTTTTAAATTTTGTATACCCCAAAACGAGTTAAAAAAATTACGGGGTTTTAAAAAAAAAGAAAAAATACAAATTATACAAATACACACAACATAAAAATAAAACTCGAAAAAGCTCAAAAAAAGGAAGGTTTATTTTGATTTAAACATTAAGACGATTCTTCAAAATTTTTCAGATCTTTCCAAAAATTTTGGGCCCACGACTTGAAAAATCGTCAAATTTGGGATTTCTCTGAACGGAAATGTTTCACATACGGCAGAACGTAGAATAATGGTTTTTCGAGCCGAATTAAATTCGCAAGATTTAGGGGGTGAAACACTGTACACGAGAACGACCAATTTGTACCAGGGGGAAAGTATGGGGAAAAATATTTTTGAGGCGTCTGGGGAACTTTAGCTGATCCAAGGGTAATTTTGAGTTTGGTTCTGTTGTAGTGGTTATAATGATGATTTAGGCAAAATTTAAAGAAAAATGAAATTCTAATCCATGGGGAAAATATAAGGTATTAGCTATTTTGGGGATGAGGTTTGCCCCGATATTTCGTAAATTTTTGAGGTTGGCATTCCATATCAAAAAGCTTTTTGAAGATATATGTTTTTTAAAAGAGGTGTTTCGTTGAACCCAGTGTTTTAAAAGTATCTGATCCGGGGACTGAGCTTCATCGATGATTTCATCAAGAGACATTTGGTAACAATGTTTTCTTCCCGAATACTATATTCGGACTTGAATCTTTCTTTTGCCGATTTTGACACATCCATTGTTTAATATCATACATTGTAGATGAAAGATGTTTCATATATCTCAATATTTCCCCGGGGATTATTTTGGGCCCATAAACACAGTGATATAAATATCCATAGTTAAGGTTTTCATAAATAGCTGTTTTATCGTACTACATAAAAAAAAAAATATAGGGGCCATTTACCCCGGGGACCCAAAATCCCAAAGCTATAGGATGCGGAATGTTTTTAAACACGGGGAAGGGTTGACCGTTGCCCCTTCCCCTTAACGCGTCTCCCATACCCGAACCTGCCCCGAATTTAGTAGAACGGGTTTTACCCTGTCAAAAACCCCAAAAAACCCCGATAGGGGTGAGGCGTTTGTTCAAAGTTTTGGGAAAGGGGGTGTTATTTTGAGGTAAAGTTTTTTACCCTTGTGCTCGGTTGCGCTTTGGTACCTTGGGGGGGGTTGTCATTGAGATGTTTTAAACTAATCATGGATGCTTTTTCGAATTGACAAGTAACAGGTTATAACTGGTCGGTATTAGCGATAGTTTTCGCATCAGACTTTAAACAACGGTTTTACGGTTTTTCCAACTAGTGTGCCCACATTTTATCGTATTGAATTTTTTTAAAAAATCATATCTCGAACCAAATATTTTCCAATTTTTGGATCATCTTAAAAAAGGCTCGAGAACAGCCGGCGTAAAACACAGTCAAATCCGGGTTGTAAAACTTTTTCTTGGGGCGGCTATAAAAATTAACTTCCCTTTTTGTAATTTTCAGTTTAGGGATTTTTGATTTTAATAGGAAATAAAACAAAATAAACTTGAACTTGGAGTTTTAAATTGGTTAATTTTGTCAGTCGTTCCCAAATATGACCTTTTTTGGTTTGACGTTAATAAAGATCGTTAGCGCCGCAAGGCCCAAGATGGGCAACACGCAAAACATGAAGTATCCTCGTTTGGCCGCCTTTTTATAACACGACAGACAGATGTGTGCACCGCGCGAAAACCCAAAGTTACCCTTTGCTCAAATCGTCGTGCCCCGCCCTTTCATTCTTCACTTTTCCCAAAAGAACAAGGAAAAGGGGGATACGCTTTTTTATTTCGTATTCAGGCCAATGTTCTTTTAAAATTTTTTATTTTTTAAAAATTTTTTAAAACGATGTTAAAATTGGGGGGATTTAAAAATTAGCCTACATTGTCATTTGGGGTACAAAAATAAATAATTATTAACTAGTAAATGTATAATCAAAAAAAGGTAGGTAATAAAAAGGGGCAAGCAATTAAAAAATTTTTTCATAACCATTTTCTAAATGATTACAGGTGCCTTTTCCACGGCTATAAGTTCTCAATAGTTGCTATTGTAAAAGTACCATCCCCAAAGGCAAATTCTAAAAAGCTAGAAAGCATGGTATGGTCCCGAATAAAAAGGGGAATTAACCACCTTTTAACTATTTCCACCCCCTCTTCTGTGGTTTCAAAACATTACGCAGTGCTTTGGCCTTTTTATATTGTAATTTAAACATCATGGACCCCAACGATGAACCACCGACCTAACACCTCTTGGTGAGGTCAATTTTTTGGTACCCTGAGCTCATAAAAAAAAGCCAGCTCCAGTTAGACCCAAAAAAATAAGCACAAAAAGGCCCGAAATCTTTGACCAAAGGGTACCATGGATGAAAAAAGATTCCCAAAAAACCCCAACATAAAAGCACAACTAAAAAAAAAGAAATAAAGGACGGAAACAAAAAATAATCCGGCCCTTGGAACAGGAAGTTTTCAGCTATTAAAGGTGCTAAAAACCCCCACTGAAACCAAGATGTCGGCTGTTTCTGTGGCCCTGCACCAGTCTCCAAGTTCAAATGCAAAAATAAGGTCGTTTATAACTTTTTTTGACATAATCAAAACATTAAAAGAACAAATAAGTTTTTTCAATTTGTAGGGGGGCCATCACAATTCCCTTGTTATACACCTTAGGTTGTGGTTTTTGGGTAAAACAGGGAGAAGAGGGATATGTCTGTACTGGCTAAACACAACCACAAAAGAGATGCTTGTACAATCACTAGTAAATTTAAACAAAATCATTTTATGAATACAAATTGAAGTAGGTCAATTTTTAGATTTACTTATAAATAAAAACAATTACTAATGCGAAAATTTGTACATACTTGAAAGTCATTGGGTTATTCCTTTAAAAACAAAGAAAAAAGGGTTTGTAAAGGGGGGTTTTTACTTTTTAAAAGAATTACTTTTTTTTATAATACGGCCTTTGTAACGTTTTTTGTTGACTCTGCGCTCAGTCTGATTTGACCGTATTTGTGGATTTGGGATTTTTCAGTCAGTATTTACAAATTCAACAAAATTTATTCATTAGAACCCAGCAAAAATGTCGGGACGCTGTCATTCTTGTTTAAATGTTTGGTTTTATCCCCTTTAAAATTTAGGGCAAATTAGGCTATTCATTGTTGGATTGGGCGTTTAGAAACCAATATCATCATGGCGTTAAGTTCCATCATCTGCTCACTGTTCCAAAAAATTTCTCAAATCGTCTAACACCCCATTTTCATTCTTCGGTTTCCAAAGAACAAGGAGAGGGGGATAAAATTATTTTTTTAATATTGTAATATTCATTAGGGCCAAAATTTTTAAAGTAACCAAAATTGTTTAAAAATTTGGGGTAATGATGTTTTAAAATTAGTGGTGCGATCATTAAACATTTACGTTAAAGTTTTTTTTGACCCCTCTGCAATGGTCTGACCCGGTGACATTAAGCAAGAAAAAGCCAAAGTACTAACCCACAAAATAAATTTTGGATAAAAAACAACATTTTCCTAAAATTTTTAACAGTAATGCTTAAAGGCACTTTAAGTACAGAGTTTCTGTTTCATCCTGGTTTATTTTTGTGTTAGTGTCATGATAAACATATCATCCATGTGCGATAATTATCATTACAGAAACATACCCTTTACCCAAAAAGTGAAATTTTGAAACCCCGAAACCCGCTAATGAAATTTTTTTGATTTTTTTTTGATAGGGAAAAAAAAGGGTCAATTCATTCACGGTTTGGGGTCTGACTGAGAAGGAACACACACATATCTATGTTTAAAAAGCTTTGGAATCAATAAATGTTGAATCTATTTGATATTTATAATCAACTGGAAGTCTTAAAGAATATTTTTGTGTGTGAAACCCTCTCGGACGGATCACGAATCCAGTTAACACAATTTTTTTTTGCAATTTCCCGAAAAAGGAAGGTTAACACAATTTTTTACGCAACTTCACGAAAAAGGAAGGTTAACATTATTTGACGTCTCGGTTTCCCCCAGTCCCCGACTAAGGATCACAACACAACAGTTAGGTTTGGCAGAAAAAAGGCTGCAGGGGTTGCGTTTTTAAACCCATAAGGTTCTGATTTTTTTAACATACATTTTACCTTTTTTTTTTGCAGATGTCAGCAGTGGGTCCAAAACACTGTCGCATTGATCTGCGAATAGAATTCTGTAGTCAAAAAACGCCGTTTTGCTAGAGATTTTGAACTTGAAATTCTCCAAAAAAGGGACTAAAACAGACTGAACTGGAATGAGTTCCAACTATATTCAAGGTGAACCACCCAAATTTTGTCCACCCCCGAGGCCAAGAGGAAGAGGGGGACATTCCACACCAAAAGCCCCAAAAGCAGCAAGAAGGTATAAATAATATGAATAAAAAATTTTTTTTTGTACATGTTCATACATCGGGTTGTAAAAGCCCTTTTTCCGGCCCCACACAAAGGGAAAAGGCGGGCACATTTAAATCAAAAAAAGACGGGGGGTCCGAGAAATTGACTTTCAAGAAGGAATACAGAAAGTTTTTGGGAAAAGACAATTTGGCAAAAACAAAATTGCAAAAGGACCGACTTGAGTCCTTTTGAAATTTTTTTTGTTCCCCCTAAAACAACACTTGTTTTTTTTAAACACCATACCTGTTCTTTTTTGAAAGTAAATTTAAACTCGTCTTGTTCCCCAGCCCCGTTTCCCAACTGTCCCCCTTATACTCTTTTTTTTTTTTTTTTGTTTTGCGTCAGACTCAGAAAGGACTCGACTAAAACCTCAAAATTACATACACATTACCTGTTGTTTATGTTAACCTATGTTTTATGCTAACCATGGAGAGGAAAGAAAAATAAAGTCGGGTTTTTTTTCCACAGGACCCAAACCCACAAGTTTGCATTTAGGCAGAATCTTAACCACTGACCATCACGCCCTGATGAGAGGCCAGTTGAGTCTCAGTAGGGTTCCGCTGTAATTTATTTTTTTGTAAATTGAGACTTTTCCCTCTTTTTTCTTTGCAGGCTGACAATGTAAACCCTACATTTTTTTAAATTTCCCTAAAAAAATCAAAAGAGGGTTTCCCAGGAATTTTATCATATGTTCTTGTGCCATCGATGATCAGCACCCAAAAGGGAAAGAACAGCAAACTGCTCAAGAAAAGGTAAATTTGATTGAAAAAGGGGAAAGCTAAAAAGGTCAATACAAAGTGAGGAGAGTCGCAATCAATCATGAAATAAAAGGAGGTTTTTTAGAAGAGCCAGCTTGCCTTCTTTGCCTAATTGCAGAATTCATCACAGCTTTTAAGGAAAGGCGGGAAAGGGGACTTACAAGAAAAAGAAAGCACTTTCCCTTTTTCACCAGAGTCCCGTCCCAATTTGTCTACGTTTTTTCAATTTCCATCTTTTCACCCCTCCAAAAATGGTTGAGTAATGGGGAATAAGGCTCTTTCCCCCAAGGTATTTGTTTGAGAGAAAAAGCTGGTGCGAAAAAAGTATTTTGGTCACACATTTGACGAAATGAGTCACGTGGGCCTTCATACAAATCACAGAAGATGGGGGGGTTTTGTTTGGTCACTGGGAAAAACATAAAAAGCCTGAAAACATTTTGTGTTCATGGTTGGGTGATTAAGTGGAAACACCCCATTTTTTTTTGAAAGAGATGCCACGTAAAACGAAAAAATTGTAACGAATGATTCAGAATGAAAAAGGCACTGGCCCAAAACTAAGGGGTTTTTGTGACCAACCAGAAAATGTTCACCCAAAAACTCCTTTCAAACAAAAAGAATTTCTTCACCCATGGGAGGAAAAAACTTCTTTTTGGGCCCCGCCACATTTTTAAAAAAAATAAATCTAACTTGGAAAATATCTATATAAATAAAAAGATGGGGGAAAAAATCAGGGGAAAATATTCGTAATTTCTAGAAGATTCAAATTGGCAATCAAAAAAGCAAAAACCCCAAAAAAGGGCATTTTTGACCCAAAGTTTCCCAAAATGAGAAAAAGGCGGGTGCTTAGTCATTCAGTGGCTGAAAGGCCAATGTAGCTTTTGGGAACCCCAAAAGCTGCATACACAGTGTTTCTTTGGGAGATGATCAAAACTTTTTGATCATTTAACAGTAGATGTTTAAAGGATCCAAAAATTGAGAAGGGCCCTTTGCCCGAAAACTTGAACACAAAATCATTTTTTGGGTTAAAAGCCAAACCAAAAGCTTGAAAGAGTTGGTAAAGTTCTGTTTATAAAGGGATGGGTCGGGCTTTTCATGTACCCCTTGGCACCTTAAAGGAAAACCCACTGATGTCCGATTTCAACACCCGTCTTAACCAGGATATTAGAAAATGTTTTACCATTCGAAAAAAAGGTGGTTTGAGATAATCCATCCAAGGAATTTCTTGGCCTTCAGGATGGAATGGATCCTTTTGCCGTTTTTGGGGCCAACTGCTTACCGACTGACAATTTGTCCCGACCTGCGCCTCAAAAGCAAACGGGAAAAAAAACAATCCAACACGTATCAACAGCGCACAAAAATCGGTCAACAATATTTAATTTTACCTCCCCGAACGAAACGTTGCATACATCGCACCAAAATTTCACCGGACACAAATACCCCCATCATGCCAGACCTGCAGGCTCTTTTAAAGGCAAGAGTTGAAACCCGCTACTATTCATCTAACGAAGTATGACCATCCATATCTGACTTTGGGTCGTTAATGGTCCCCCAGAGGCTTCCTAGTTTTTTCCAATGTGGGTTGTTTTACTGAATTTTATGACATAAAGATGAAGAGCAACATCTCCCACCTGCTCAATCAATGGGATCTAGATTTGTACAAGGAGATGTTAAGGGGGAATAAAAGCCCAAAAATTTTAGCTATATTTGAAAAGTTCAAAAATTTTGCACTGAAGTTTAAAAACAGAGAAAATGATTCACCCCCAAAGGAAATGTGGAAAATTTAAAATGGGACATAAATAAAATTGGTGTACACTGAGATTATAATTGACTTTTTAAAAGGGAGACATTTATATACATATGCAGAATATGGGGACCTTAAAATCTCATAAGTATGAATTAAATAAAGCATGGGTCCAAAAAACCCATAAAGTTGAGGATAGGACACTATTCAAACCATACTGGGACTTTGTTAGACAAAAAAAATACGTACCTTGATAAACCATGGGGTTTATTTAAAATTGGGGGACACAATCCACATTTTTTGGAAAAAGACGTTCACGGTTTTTTTCTGGGAAAAAACCTTTACGTCATGTGTTTATATGGACCCAGTCAATGGAACGCAATCCGTGAACTCGGGTGATGATTTAGGGGCGCACGACGCGTAACCGTCCCCCATAATTATTTTAAAAAGATTTGCCTAGCGATGGTGCATTTTTTGGGCAAAAAAAGTTTGGGGTTTGGTTCTTTTTTGCGTTCGGTTGTGTGCGATGGTCTTCCCATGATAACATAAACCCAACTTGTGATCGGCGCTTGTTTCGAGGCGCATTGTAAAAAATGTTAAAACATATTAAATGATTGTTGTATACCCGTATCTTTCGTTACTCACCCCGAGTAAGTTCTAGAGAAACATTGATGATTGAACATGTCTGATGTCAAAACCGAAAAAAATTTTCACGTTGGATTTTCCCTAGCTGTGCGTTTTTTTCTGGGTTTGGTAGGAAACCCCCCGCAATGTTACACTCGTGAACGGCGCTTCACGTGTGCTCAGGTAAGCACGGGAAAGGGCGCTTGAGAGGGAACCCGTCATTACCGGCTCTAAAACACTTGTGAAAAAAAAAAACCCATATTTCGAAAATCGCGTTTTTTGACGAAATCGGGGTGAAAAAAACGATATCGCCCAACCTAACGGAATCAGAAGCAAAAAAGGGTAAAATTTTTTCCCAAAACTTTTAAATATAATAACCGTAAATAATTGGGGTAATGGTGTTTTGTTAAAAAAAAATTGGTGATTTTTCAAAATTTGTATTTGTTTTTTAAAAGAAATGAAAAATGTAAACATTAAAAAAATTTTTTTTAAAAATAAAACCAAATTTTGGGTACAAAACCTCAAAAATTTTTGAAATTTAAGGAAACCAGGCCCCAAATTTTTTTGACACTTTTCCAGGGGGAAAAAAAAACATGTATGTTTCAACGTATTTTTAAATAGATTTTTTGGGTTTAAACCCTGTAACCTACCATTTTAAAAAAAAGTTCAAAAAAAAATTAAATTCGTCTGGTGAAACTGTACGTTTCCCCATGGTCTGTCTGAGGGGTAATATTTTAAAAAAAAAATTTTCCAGATGATTTGTCATTTCCCGGGGAAAATTAAACTATTAGAATGACATGACAACTCGAATTATGTTGCTTACAGACACATTCCCTTTTTTTAGAAATTTTTTTTTTTTTAAATTTTAAATTTAAAATGTTTTTTGTTGATTTGTCATTTAAATGTTGATTTGTAAAGTATATGTCCGATTGTGGTTTTTATATTTTATTTGGGCCCCTTTTTTGTTCAAAGCTTATACTGAGTTATAGATACCCGTAATTTCTTTTTTATTGAAAATTAAATTTAAAAAATGTGAATTCACCCTTTTGGTGTAAAGTTTTTTAATAAACCAATAATGTTAATAATAATATTGTTTCCCCCAACAAAAAAATTTTTTTTTTCCTAAGAAGTTAATTAGGATAATATTTCAGACTAAAAATTGCTCAGGGTGGTGGGGGGGTGTAAAACAGATGAATTCCACCCAAAAGTGAAAGAAAATTTTTTATTCGATTTTAAAATATGAATTTTTTGCCCAAAATATACGCCAAAATTTGATTGAAGTCTATTGTTCTTTATTTTATTTTTTTTAAATTTAGTTTAATAAGTTCACGTCTAGTCCTGGAATGTGTTTTTTGCAGATGCGAGGAAATTTCTAAAATGGACAGAATTTTCAAAAATTTTGAAAAAAAATTTGTTAATTGACCATCTTTTAAAAAAAAAAGGCCGGGCCCAGCATCCAGTACACTGGGAATACGTTTTTTTAAACTGAAAAATTTTTTAAAATTAAAATTTAAACCCCGAAAACCCCCCCAAACAAAAAAAATTTTTTTTTTCTTTACACGGAAAAGCCTGAATTCTGGCTATTGTCCTAAATCTGGCATTTATAATGCATCCAACAAGTCGAGCATTGCGCCATCGTACATCATGAACATTATTGCGCGCGCAAAACTGATTGTGCTTCCCTAAATGGCAGCCGTTTCACTCCAGTGCGTGCTTCAATCATTTACGTGCGTTGGGAATTGCGCGTCAGTTGCCTATCTTACGCCTTGCGGCGCTTCTGCGATCTTTGACGTTAATGACCTACAACATCGAGCATGTCGAGAGGCGGGACAAGCGATGTATGCATGGGCATACAAACGACGACGTTACAATGCACCATGGAGAAGTTCTTCCTCCGCCCAGTACCGCCGACATGCACACACACACGCACGGCAGCTATGGCTCACGATTACTGGATCGTGGTGCCCGACACTCTTTGCGATTGCATGTTTCGGTGTCCGGGAACTGTACACCAGCTGACATATTGCCAGATCAGATCAGAGGAGGAGAGCTAGAAACACAGATATAACTCCGACGCGTGGCCTGGATGAAGACCAGATCAGATGACTCATCTTTCTAAATTTACAGTGAACGATTTCCCCTGTATCCATCGAAAAATGCGAGTAATTTGGGCAATCTGCTATGGAATTTCAAACAATGCATCGCAATTTTGCGATACAAATTTTCGACGGATTTATAAGCATTTTTTAAATCATATTCACAAAACCCTTTCCCGAAATAACGTTTACATGTATATTTCCGACCAAAAAAATATCGAGCTATCCGTCCCGACTGGGTTTGTTTCCGTGTGTCCAGACCACGCCGGGGGTGAGTCCATGCGACGTATGCCGTGTTCAACGATGACTTCACGCCGACGCGACGGTGTTGATGCAACAGTAAACACAACTTTATTTTCCAACAATCCGTAAGGTTTTTCCACCAATGCCTAAATTCTATGTGCATGCATTATTTTTCTATAACTGATGAATTAACTACGAGCGAAATTCCCGAAATGGAAAATACGCAACAACCGCCCAGTTTTTTTTATAGCTTCGCACGTGTTTATTTTTTCTTCTCCTGAGTTTGGGGGTTGCAACATCCCCCTACACACAATAGTACCGTGTTCAGTTGACATGTGCGCTTTCATACGATCACTACGGCCGTATTCAGCAAACTCTAGAAACATTACCAGCCAGCTTCGTTTTATAATAACGGTTTTGAAAATTAACCCTTTCATTACCCATTCCAGTTATGGCAGAGATTGCCTTCTTTACCACGGTAATTAGGGCCCAATGTCACTTCAGCACCGGTGGATTTTCACGAATTTCATTGAAATTGCGCCCTCACACGGCAGGAATAGACATTGTTTTAACTTTCTGTTTGTATGTAAAATGGTATACAAAGGAAAACATTATTAAAAAGCTAAATATTTGGATCCAGTATTTACACTAAAGTAAAGTAATACAAATGAGTGATATTTCATGCAAAATACGGTACAGGTATAAGATTTTTCCATGTGAAAAACAACTTGGATGAAGATTTTGGGGATTTTTGAACATCTACTTGAAATGAACCATTTACTTGTATTCGAATGTAAATACATCACAATCCATGCTAACACCCCAATTCAATGTTGGTTTGGACTAATCTTCAGAGTTTTTAAGTGTAAAAGCAAAACAATTAAATATTTGGATCAGTATTTACACTAAGTAAAGTTATACAAATAGGTGATATTTCATACCGGTCTGGTACTGAGTATGAATTTTTCCATGTGAAAAAACAACTTGGATGAGATTTTGGGGGATTTTTTTTGGTTGTATCTAGATGAAAATGAACCATTGCCTTGTATTCAGTGTAAATACATCACAATCCATGCTAACACCCCCAATTCAATGTTGGTTTTGGGACTAATCTGCAGATTTTAAGTGTGAAAGCAAAACAAGTAAATATTTGGATCAGTATTTTAAATGAAGTAAATGAATACAAAGGGGTGATATTTCATGCAAATCACGGTGCTGGGTATAAGATTTTGTTTCCATGTGAAAAACAACTTGGATAAGGATTTTGGGGATTTTTTGGTTGTATCTACTTAAAATGAGACAATTTACTTGTATTCAGTGTAAATACATCACAATCCACAATGCTAACACCCCACACCCCCACCCCCAATTCAATGTTGGTTTGGACTGTAATCTCACAAACTTGTCTGACCATTCCCCAACATTAAACGAGCGGAGAGGAATTTAAAACAAATAGTATAGATTTACAATCAAGTGATGTGGTATTTCTCAAAGCAAGGAACTATGCACATAGGGTGTGCAATTTGTTTACAGATCATCTTTGTTTGTTTTTAAGCCTGCCTAATTTTTTCGGTTACTGCAAACAATGCAGTCGCGTTTCTCTTTTCCATTGAAGTTTTGCAGGATAGTGCTGTTACTGTCAACTCAATAGGAATATGGTATCTCAATTGACATTGCGTTCACGTTCCCAGCAACAGCAAGCCTGTACAATCCCTGTCTTAATCAAGATTGCTGACATTTTTGTTCCTGTATGCTGGTAGACCTCTGCTATTGACACAATACAGATATTCAGCATATGGAAAAAAACTCTCTTTCCACCATTTCAGCTTCTGTGTGTGTATGATTGTAGTACTGAAAACATTGGTTGGCAAGATCGTTCAGTTCCACCATGTTTTGTTGTAATCTTCAATACAATGGTGGGCTTCATAACATCAAAAAAATCATCCCGTGCTTTTGCTTTTATTACACACGAATTTGCTTTTGGACAAATCAGTGTTGCCTACATTAAAGTTAAAAAGTGTTACAGATTTTGTTTGTCTTGCCAAACTTGATACACAATTGCCCACCTTTCACCAAAAAATGGGTCATTGGGTCATCTCCTTTCTTCATTTATGGTTTTGGGTTTTCGGCCTGGGGTATTCCCTGTGTAGTGTGAACGAAGTTCCCCAACATCCGAATCCTAGTTTAGCAAGTTTACAGCTACAAGAGCTGAGCTAGTATAGTAATTATCACAATATATTACGTGTCCCTTATTCTCAAGTCCATGGACTGAATCAGATCAATGACGACTTTTCCTGCAACTGTTGGGTTTGGTGGATGGCAGTCTGATGAATTGAAATACTCGTCTGCATCTGCACAACCTTAGTTTTGGGTGTGTCGTTGACCCCTGTATACAGTTCCAAAGCACACGTGTATCCTGTTTTGGACTCTGCTTCAGGGAGGAGAAGGCTTTAAATTCCGTTTGATAGGGTTTTGTTGGGCATGTACTGAACAAAACTCAAGCGGTCCCCTTGAATTGGTCAACATACTCTCGCCTGTCAGAGACAGAGTTCTGCTCTTGCGGGTTATACAGGTTGAGGAAACTTCTGGACGAGGAGACTTCTATCAGGAGGGGTCAACTTTTGGAAAGTTTGTCCCGGCTTAGCCAAGGCTCTTACCAGGAACTCTTTGAGGTGGTTATTTGAGATGTGGAGGAGGATCAAGAATTGACAACCTGAACTGGATTACGTGGGACATGATGGCGATTTGATAGAATATGGGATGTGAAGAATTTCAGATGTCGACCCAGTACATCTTGTATTGAGAGGATTTGTTATGCCATGAGCAATGAGAAGTGCCACAAATGCCATCATTTCTGGGAATGTTGGTTGGTGTGCCAGGAGAAATTGTTCATCAGAATTGATTCTATTGTTTTGCTACGCTATACTGCGATTAGTCTCATTTGCGAGCATATTCCACACAAGTTGACAAAAATGCACAAGCTTGAAGATCTCTATCTACTGCCGACATAGTGTGTAGCAAAAGTCGCCGCCGTGTGGACCCAGAATTTCCAGTGATGAACTGCGGTCCCACCTATTAACTCGTGACCAGATATAGTACCGTGGTTTCCCCAAACCAGATGTCCGGAAATCTAATCTTTCCTGTCGCGTCCTCGCCTTGACTCGGTCGGCTATCACCTCCTAGGTCGGCTGCAACAGAAAAAAACAAAGGCAAAGGAGGATTAACCATCATAGGCATTTGTAAATACAATATCTCAATGTTACTTTGCTGCATGTACGCACACAGGCCACATGGGGTCATGCGCATGAAATGAATATTGTGTTGAGAAAAAATATGGCAGATTCCATCCACTCTCCAAAACTCATATCGATATATTCTCAGTTTTAATGTGGGATTGTGGTGTGAATGTCTAACTTCCCCCAACTTCTTGCACTAATACTAAGAGTGCATTTTCAGCCTGTTAACGCTTAATGACCTGACCACGGCATTGCCATGGTAAATGTAAATGTGTTAAAAATTCTATGCTACATATCTATACATCAACTTGCTGTTTCAATGAATACACAAATATTATTAATTCCCCAAAGCAAACTATCTAATAATTGTACATTTTCACTTAGCGTTTTGACCCAGTCCAGGGGGTGGGGTGGGTGATTTGGTCAATCCTATTAAAAGTGATCCATTTTCAAATTTACATTACTCAACTCAACAGTTCCAGTTGTGTTCTAACGCTATTTACGCTATAGCTAGGAAAAATAAGTGAATTACGTTAATTTTGCATTGCCATTGGGCCAGGGAAGAGTAATGCGTTAACGTGTGTTATTATTATTATTATTCATTTTTTTACTTGTGATTTTGGCCTACCTCTTCCAAGTTCAACGCGTGCCCCATCCATTACTTGCCGTCATCTGATTCCTGAGCCACTGTCTGCCAAAAATCTCTCAGCCAAAATGTCATCATTTGTCCCGCTTTCCATCCAATAAGATTGCAACTAAATTCAACTGACTGACTTGAACGTTGTGCAGAAGCGAAAGTGGACGCGAGGCACCTTCTTTAGCAAAAAAACCACAAAGTGAGTGGCGCTTTTTCTTTTCATAAACTTTTTATACACTGCATTCCTGTCACAGAGGCGCCAAACCCCAAAAACAACTCAAGCATTTTCCGCAGGACGATTTAGTACCATGAAGGGCTAGTTTGGAGCATGGCGCCGATTCCCGGCACCTTTTAGAGCCCACAGGAAGGAAGGCAAGCGTGATTGCCAAACAAAGGCTCTTTTAGAGCCCGTGGGATCGAAAGGGTTAACAAAATGAGTATTCATTTTATATATGTGTAGTGGTGAGATTTAGAATCATTTCGCACACA
This sequence comes from Zoroaster sp. YZ-2022, assembly GCA_029582265.1. Lineage (NCBI taxonomy): Eukaryota > Metazoa > Echinodermata > Asteroidea > Forcipulatida > Zoroasteridae > Zoroaster > Zoroaster sp. YZ-2022. The sequence continues at coordinate 40,265,063 of CM055821.1, forward strand.
ATATGATTGCGTTTTTTCAACCACTCATTTTCTGGCAATTTTTAATAATCCAAAATCAGAAGCTTGATCATACCACAAAGTAACGTTACATTTGGCGTAAATTCACTTTGAAAAGCACCAACAATAATATGCATCGATCAGTCGTGTAATTTGTTTTAAGTGATATTGCCTCTGTTTAGCGATCGATAATAACAAACAAAACAAGACAAGAAATGAATGAGGAGGACGTAGACATGAGACTTTGATTGCAATGATTAGCAATTTATAAATAACGATTTACCGTGAGTTTTTTTTACCACCTGTGGCTCAATTTCCGGACACTAAAATGATTATTTCTGGTAAAATTTGGACATTCATATTATGAACCAAGCGACAGTAAAGCCTTTAAAACACCTTTACCTACATATGTATACACACACTACATACTGTAATTTTATAGCATTTTTAAATTTGCTATACATTAAATTCACAGATTGCGCTATACAATGAAGCAATTATTTTGCTATGCAAATTCAGTTTTTGGTATCGCAGTTTTGTGCTATACAAAATTTTTGAAATCGCTCCTTTACTCTGTCAGTTTCCTGTGTGGTGTAAATGCATCGGGCCAGTGAAATTTGTGAGGGCTAGTCAAAATATATCTGACTAGCCGTGGTCTAGTCAGGAAAAAAATTTAGCGAAGTTCTGACCTCAAGATCTTAGATCTTGAATTGTCACATTTCATTCACAGACATGACCCCAGTCTGACCTCTCCTTCCGGTCAAAATCGAAAGTTTAAGTGAAAAAATATTCTGGAAGCATTTTCCCTAATGTATTATGTACAGCACGGTTATTTTGCAATCTAGATGTGCACAAGCCTACAGCTATACACCAATCAAGGTCGCCGGCCACACACTGTTGCATTATGTAACACACTTTCACATTAGCATACAATGCTCGAAAATATTTGGAGTGTGAAACGTGAATACTGCCCTCAACTCACAATGGTGCACAAATATTGCCAAACGTTCGGTGCTGATCATCCTACTCTACGTCGCATTCACCATGTTGTTAGTTATGATTAAATTGGAAGGATATCCATTTTTATGGCAGCACAGTTAGCAGCTGTTTTCAAGCTTATAGATGAGTTTGGAAAGTAGTGTTTAAATTGAAGCAGAACAAATGGAGAGGGAATTCACATGTTCATGTAGTTTCATTCTCTGTTTTTGATCATGATGCACGTGCATATAAGACACCGTGAGCTTTCCAATATCGCCATTGGAGGAACAACATTTTTCCAAATGAATGTTTGAAATAAGATTTCACACATTAATTATAATATGAATATTCTGAATGCAATTATAACACAAATTTGATACAACACAATAGTATAGTTATATTGAGTGAGGCCAGACCTTTTAAAAAATATTGTTCGAATTTCAACAATGTCGACATTAGTGCTAAAAGAATGAAATCTAGAAAAACATGAAATCGCAATGTCATAATTACATTATCAGGTGTCAAATTAAACTAAAACAAAGATTATTATATCAGAAAATCATATCTCCTGAACCAAGAATGGAAAAATCATAATTATGTGAAACCAAAGTAATATTGTGTCAGATGTATGACCTTCAAATAACCTCACCTGACCTTTACTTCCAAACAGGAAGTTCAAATTCAACACATTCTAACAAAAAATTTATAGGTCTTTTGATTTTGATATATTTTATAATAAAAGATGATCCACATTTGAAAAATATGATTATGACATCATCGATGATAATTTCATTGAACCGCAAGTTCTCACGATTACGGTGTGTTTGTACCAACAAACAGAACTTTGAGCTCTAGTTTCTTCTTCTTCTTCTTCTTACAGATCTTGAATTATGTGATATTTCGTACACAGACACAACCCAATCTGACCTTTCCTTCCGGTCGAAACAGAAGTTTAAGTGAAAAAATAATCTGAAGCACTTTTATAGGGCATGCCTTCTGTGGATGAAATTACTATTGACATGTGACCTTTTAAAAATGACGTCATCACCCATCACAGCGCCCTCTGGCGGCAGTGTTAGAAAAATAATAATTTTCAATCTCAAAAACGATAGGAAATTTGAATATGACTTCTGTGAGAAAAGTGATTAGTGACATCTTATTTTTTTGTTAAAATATGTTTGATGACGTCATCAAAGTTCACAGCATCATAAAAGTTCAGAGCGCGCCCTAGTGGCATTTTTAAAAAGGGATTGTTTTCCAATCTCAGATATTGAACCAAAGCAGGTTTTTCATGATCATGAGAAAAAGCTCTTTATTGTGCTCGCATGGCATATATATATATGACCTTCAAATCACCTGATCTGACCTTCCAGTCGAAATCAAAAGTTTAAGTGAAGAAATATTCTGAAGCCCTTTTGCAAGCACACAGCCATTTGCCACACATAGGACTATCATTTGTGCACACATAGAGCATGACACATTAGTCATAAGTTGAGTCGCACGCCGCATATCTCATGAACCACACCAGATAAATTAACAATCTTTACATCATCGCAGAGACCACGAATTATGTGACATTTCGTACACGGACATGACCCAATTTTAACCTTTTTTCCAGTTGAAACTGGAAGTTCAAAAGAAAAATATTCTGCAGCACTATTATATAGTCTGCAGCCAATGTGATAGGGAAAGTGAATATCAGACTTCTGTGAAGAAAGTGACTAGTCATATCTCATCATTAACGAACATGTTTGATGACGTCATCACAGATCAAACCACTCCCTAGCAACAGTATTTAAAAGGGTATATTTTCATACATGTATCTCAGAAATGATTGAACAAAATTTCATCACATTTAGTACGATGATATAAAGATATCCAATTCACGTGACTGAACCGGAAGTTAATGTATTCACACTATGAATAACTTTACCCTGAAAATGCCCTGAAAATCTGCTTTACCATGAAATAAATAGTTCACTGCAATTTCATGACGACACAACACTGTGAAAACACCATGAAATACTCTTGGAATTTCGTCATGAAAACGCTGTGAAACGCCATGAACTTTTGTGGTAGTTTTAGCAGCTCATTAATTCTCGAGAGTGCCATGAATTTGCCCTGAAATCACTGTGAACATTATTGCCAATATCTGAGAGGAAGAAACACCATGAAATTGCCGTGAAATTATGGTGAACTGTTATTTCACAGCAAAACAGATTTTCAGGACATTTTCAGGGTAAAGTTATTCATAGTGTCAGTATAGCACATTATATGTCATTTTAATTATATATTATGAAAACTCATATCTCCTGAAGTAACTCTTGTCTTTTAACAACTTTAGGTGATGACGTCATTACATATGATGCACACTCAAACGAACACCTTGAGTTTTTTTTCTACAAACTCAATACCTCTATAGTTTCTTTCTATAATTGTCTGTCTGTCAGTCGGTCGGTCGGTCTGTCTGTTTGGGTGGTAGGGGGAGGGAGGAAATCTGAATCACCCGTCAGGATCTGCCACTGTAAGGATCAATGTTGAGAAATGACTTGGTTCTTACCTCGTCCCTTTGTTACTGCCCGTATCATATCTGGATGGTTAGCAACCAATGAACCACTGATGAAACCAAGGAACCAATGAAAGCCGCGTGGAAACTGTGCACTCATTTGATGCCAGAACGCCAACTCTGCTTCAGAGCCAGCTTCCCTGACTTTTGGATCGCTCATAGGGTGCTTCAAAAGTCAAGCAATCCAAAGAAATTCAGTTAATAAAAGAAATTGGCTTAGCAAGTTATTTTTTTTAAAGGTTGGGGTTAATGGGAAGGTACAACATTGGCAATCTGATTAGAAAATTACCCAATTATTATCTGAAAGCTAGCTTGATGTGAAGATGGTAGGGGTACCAATCACCCAGACAAATTATGCTGTCTAAACATAGAGAAATGACAGGTCTGGAGTGCTTTCAATTAACAAAAAGTTTCTAACGGAAACTTTTTGCTCCAAGTGTTTTCTGTAAAAATAGTGAATGCTTTTTCACACTTTTGTCTGGACTTAAGACTTTGAATTGAGATGGAACTTTCACATGTTGGCAGTTGATTCAAAGAGATTACCAATCCATACTCACAAAAGTAGATTTGCCAATTACATTACAAATGTTGTACCTTCTCTTTAACATTCATTCTGATAATTGTTCAATCTGAACTGCTCTCATTTCTGAGAAAACACAGAAAGATATGCATTTACAAAACCTTGTCTTGCCTGATTGCTCCATGTACGTGTTTTCTGTAAAACATTTCAATGACTTTTAACACTTTTCTCAAGTCTTAGATTATGCACTGAGCCTAAACTTTCACAGGTTGGTTTTTAGAGGCAGTTTTTCCAATTTGGTACCTTATCAATGTTTTGACAAAAACAACTACATGTCATCATCAACCACACAGGTTGTTCGAGTAGATAAGAGACACACTGTCATAAAGGTTGTTCAATATTATAGTGTAAGAGAAAAACCCAGAGTTTTGAATTTCCATAGAAAAAGTTAAGCAAGTTAACCACCCTTCAAATCCCACCTTTTTAATCTTTTGAAGTTTGAATCTTTAATCCAATGCATGAGCAGGTAAAGCTATACTTCTGTGGACTTGATAACAAAAGGGAACAATAGTCCTCAGAAGCAAACCCCATGGTCCTCAGAAGTAACTTGTCTACAAATCCTATGGGACATGCCCAAGAAAATTGAAATCCAACAACAACAGGAACAATACAGGGGAACAATGGGAGGTCTGCTCGGATCCTCGGAAGTATAGTAATACCAACATGGGTGTGTGGGTTTGTATATGGTGTAAATTGAGGACTTATAACAAAAAGGAACAATGGGTCCTGGGTTGGCAGTTATTGTTTAAAAATGTCCTCAGTTAAAAATCGTACAACAAAAGTACAACAAAGGGAACAACAGGAGGTCCTCAGTTTACACCATAAACAAGTATGATTGTGTGTGCGGATTTGTGTATGAGAGAGCAGTGTAGGGGTATCCTGTGTTCTAGATTTAGACCTAGACAATAGGGCTCTATAAGATCATAATTACCATGGCTGCATAATAATGATGTTATGATAGACACTAAAAACACAACCTATAAAAGTATCAGCTTATTCTGTTAAAATAAAACAGTGAAAATGCATTATAATTTAGATTTCTTTGTATGAATTCTAATGTGGAAACATTTCATATTTGAAATATCATTTTTAATTCGCATCCCGTTTTAACAATAAGTCGCATCCCTTCTAACAATAAAATTTTTTTTTTTACATTAGAACAACATTTTTGTTGATAGAAGGTTTGAGTTGTATTAAATAAAGGGTTGCAACTACAGGGGATGTGAATTCAAAATGATAATTGTTTGACATTGTCTGTATGTTAGAAGATTTTAGTTGTCTTGAATAAAGGGATGCGAATTTAGAAAGATGAAATGTTTTCTGCATTAGAATGCATAATAATAATAATAATAATGTATAGATTTATATAGCGCACGTATCCACCAACTATGCGCTCAAGGCGCATTATATTATTATCCCTGCTCATAAGGCTCATAAATCATTCCTGAAACCATCTCAGCTCCCTGGGGAGTATACAGCTCAATTGCTGCCATTTCTAGCGCATATAGAGCAAACGGCATCTCTGCCTTCACAGGTACAAACAAATCTAAATGTGTTTTCACTATTTTAGTTCACACAACGGAATATTTACCATCCCCCTAATATTTACCTATCCCCTAACACTTATCCCATTTTTGTCCTAAGGTTCAGTACCCTTGACTATGGTTTCAGTCGTAGCTAGAGTGCAGTAACCTCATGAACTTACTCTTCAATTATTCTGGCTATCTTATTTTATGAATTTATAACGTAGTCTATAAGTGACTGACGAAAACTGCTTTCCCCTGGGTGCCTACAATGTAACATGTGGTGAGAGGCAGAATATTTTATTAAACCTATTTTATTTCTTGAGATGCCGTCAAATCTGTTTCCTTGTGTTTTTAAGTGGCTATCATAACATGATTATTTATGCAGCAGCCATGGTTATAATTATGATCTAATTGAACCTTGTTGTCTAGACCAGTAAGTTCATCAAAAACTATAAATATACAGGATGTTCATTTGAGCATGTGCATAACTCTATACTCCTATATAATGGCACACTTGTATACAAACCCACACATACAACTGTTTAAACACCTGCAAACGTGGATCTTCTGTTGTACACTTTTGCATGAATGTATCTTTTATTTTGATAATTTCCTACAGTACAGAAAGTATTATTTTATATAAGGTTAAATTATTTTGAGAGAGAGAGACCAAAGTTAACTTCCTGCAAAATTATAATGGAAGACAGGTGTTTTACCAGGAATTTCTGGATTTTATTTGTTTTTTAGTTTTTTATTGGAACATTGATAATTTCCTTTTAGAAAGGAAAACATATACTTTGAAATGATATATCTCACAAAATTGTTGTCAATATGAATTTATGACGGGATGCACCATAAATTTATTTCAGTTCATATTTACTGTAAACCATGTTAGTCACAATTATTTTCAGAAATTAGTTATTTTACCGCATTTGTATTCACGTCCTCAAGTAAAAAGCAATGTTCTGATGAAAAATAAAATGTTCGTTAAAATAGCGAAAGCTGCCGTTAGCAAAAACACAGTTACAAGTATCCCGTCGATGCAAAGTCCCTCTCCCACAAGTCATGATAAAACTGATAGCAACAGTACCGCAGTTTCTTTTAAATAAGCTTCTCACCTGCTTCAAGTTGCCATAAAGCCAATGTTCTGGAAGTCCAGGCCACTGATGTAGTACTGCACGAGTCTTGCGCACAGATTTGATGTATCCAAAAAGCACATAGACGAGGAATGTCAGAATAGCTAGCAAGCCACAACTTATAATAGTAGATGTTGTCCCAATCATGATAATATGTTGATGTTAATTCTACAAAGGAAGACAACAGTGAAAGAGAATTGATCAGCGCTGGCCAGTGATTCCTTGATGTTTGCAGAGACAATTAGGGGATGTACCCTTACTGACCCCAATATAAATGACCAACAACATCTCCAATCTGCTGAAACTCTTTCCTTGCCGATGATTTTTAGCACCTGAGGTTACCAAATTCCATGCCCAGTCATGCATGTGTGACACACCCCCCAATAATTGTTATTGAACATAAACATCTGTGATTTTACTGTTCTATGCCGTCAACGAGCTGTTGTCTGTGGAAACAAAAAGATATGAATGCTTTGCATTTGCAATGATTTTTTAAAGAAATACGGATCCTCAAAATGGACACATTCCTTGAAGAAGAAGCGAACGAAGACTACTTAATTCGTTTTCTTCGTTGGTAGTGGAAAATTATTGAGAAAATAAAACATTAATATCATGGTTATGAAAGGAAATCTTTTATTTTACAAAATGTTAACAGTATTTTTACACATTTCAAAGTTTTAAAGTACTTTTTGCAAAAATTTTAACCACCTTCCATTTTATTGGTCTTTCAAGAATTATTGATTAAAAGTTTTTTTAAAAATCTAAAACAATATTTTTATTTTCAAGATTAAAAACAATTTTAGTTTTTTTTTTGATTGAAGTGCTGAGAAGGGCAAGAGCAGAGAGGAAATTGGTGAATGTTGTTAAAAGAAGGAAGCTGCAATTTTTTGGTCACCTTGTGGGGAAAGATGGGTTTCAATGGCTGCTCCTCGATGGCAGATTGGAAGGTAAAAGGCTAAGACTAGAGACTCGTGGTCTGGAGATATAAGAGAGTCAGCAGCGGCGCTACAGGAGGGCAAATGATTCAACTGTTTTTCTTCTTGGGTATATTCTCTGTGCCTTCATCAACTTTTCCAGTTTGGGGGTGAGTCATTATACCAACATCAATTTTTTAATGACCACAATTACACTGACATGGTAATCAAATTTAACCTGCTCACCTCGTAGAATGGCTAGTTTTGTAAACAAGTTACTTGAAGCAGAATTGAAGGTCCTTGCGAAGTTGTATATTACTTGGCCAGAGTACTAGGCCTACTAATAACTTCCAGGATAGGCTGCATCACATCCTGAGCACTGACTACAAGTACCTTGGCCCGGCCCCTGGGGCTTTTCAGAATTGCTTGAATTCATGAAATGGTCACTTGAGGGCGACATATACTGATGAGAACGGCCGACCGGCCAGTCAGCCGGCTCGCCGGTGACCGCATATAAATATACACGTGATGATGTATACTTTCACCTACTGCGGTGCATACAGAGACAGAGTCTTCATTTGGGCTACGTAATCTGTCACAACTGTACCCTTTAAACTCGCAGGTGTTTGCTTTTGGCGAAATAATCACAGATTATAAGTTTATTTTGTATTCAAAGATGAACCAAAATAAAATTTAAATTTCACCAAAATTACCGATCGCATTCGCAGGCATGTCACCCCAAAAATTAGCTGAACTCAAGGCTTCAAAACAAAAATAGCTTAATTAAGCTTTCAAAATGGTACATTTTAGTTTTTGTTTCATCGAAATCCAATAAAGCGTTAAAAAGTTATAAATAATTAATATTTTAGTTTTCACTGTTTGTGGCCCTGTAATGTAGGTATAGGACTGATGGTAGTCAGTTAAAAATGCCCTCCATCTAGTTATCATTAGTATGCGCATACTTCATCATTTCAAAAGTAATCCACCTAATCAGATTCAACATTATTTGACAATTATGTTGATGAAAAAAAATCATTAAAACACCTAATTTGCACATGAAATTTGCATATGCTAATTAGCAAATTAATTAATGTGATAATGCACATTTTAAATATGCATATTTAATTTCTGCTGTATGATTGAACAAAGAACAAAAATCACAGGATCATTAACTTGCAGTGTAGCTTTATACGTATGCAAATTAAGACTAATTAGCATAAACAACACACAGTTGGTACACACTGCACACCTGTACATCATCAAATAGTACATTCAAATACATACAAAGATAAGATAACTACACTGGAGAGTAATGTATTTGGGTCATAAACATTAAATTGGACTTGTATTGTAGTCTGAAGCATTAGAGTATTCAAATTAAGGCAAATTAAGACTAATCATATAGTGGTAAATGACACACATTTGGTGCACCAGTACATCATCAAATAGTATGGTGCGTTTCTTTACATTGGTGCAATCCTCAATCAGCTCCTATACCGGTAGCTGATGAGATAAATGAACATATTTTACACTCGATTGACAATATACGAGCAAATTATTACGCTGCTCCAATTGTTCTGATGGGTGACTTCAACGACCTGGATACATCTGATCTGGTGAACTGCGGCTTCACTCAAATCATCAACTTCAACACTAGGAAAGATGTTGTTCTTGACAAAGTTTTTATGAACTATCCAGAATTGTATAAAAGCCCAAAGCGCATGGCTCCCTAGGACGGAGTGACCACAATTGTGTTATAATTAATGCAGTTAATGACATCAAAGTTCTTAATGCCTTACCGTGATTCTTCAGTCAGAGCCTTTGGCCAGTGGATTACTACCTTTGATTGGGACACGGCTCTATCAGCAGGTGGTTCTGTCAATTCCAGGACCAATACCTTTAACTCAATTCTGAAAGGTGCCTTCAACGAGAAATTCCCTTTGCAACAAGACGGAAGCGTGTAGTTGACAAACCTTGGATGACTCCTAAAGTTAGAAGGCTTTTGGATACAAGACAGAAACTTTATGAAAAATATGGAAAATCTAATTAGTGGCGTAAATTTCGGAATCTGGTTCAAGCTGGTATTAGATAAGCCAAATCTGCATACTATAATGAGTCTTTGGCTTGTTTGAAAGCTAATAAATCCCTGCAAAGTGGCATAAAGGTGTCAAACGTTTGTGTAATCTAAACAAGAAATCTAATCATTTCTCACTTCCTGGGATGTCTAATTCTGAAGCGGCTGTAAAGATAAATGAACATTTTGCTTCAATTTGTAATGGTCTACCTGCTTTGGACTTGCATCAACTTCCAGCTTACCTACCTGCTTCTGATCCCCCTCCAGTCATTCACGTTTGGGAAGTTGAGAAAAGGTTAAGCATGCTCAATCCGAGGAAAGCTGGTCACTCTGATGATCCTCCTGCCCTCCTATTGAAGGAATTTGCTCCTGAATTAGCTCAACCTGAATTAGCTCAACCTGAATTAGCTCAACCTGAAAGAAATCGACTGTTGTTCCTATACCCAAGGTTCAGAATGCTTGCGCTTTAAATGATCTCCGACCCATTTCACTCACCCCGTTCTTGGCAAGAATTTTTGAATATTTTATTGTGCAATGGATTCTACAGGATATCAAGACTAAATTTGACTCTCGCCAATTTGGCAGTAGAAAGAAGTCTTCTGCCACTCATTATCTTATCAGCTTAATTGATATTGTCCGAGATGCCGAAAAATGTGGTCATTATGCGAACATTTGTGCTGTGGATTTTATGAAAGCGTTTGATCGCGTTGATCATAATGTTGTCATTAAGAAACTAATTGATCTAGGAGTCAGGTCATCTATTATTCCCATCATCTGCAGCTTTTTTACGGGCCGCATCATGTGCACCAAGTTCTCAGGATGTGTTTCTGATTATCTTCTGATTACCTTTGTTGTTCCCCAGGGAACACTTCTCGGTCCCATCCTGTTCTTGGTTCTTATTAATGCTAGAAATGACAGACCTATTTTGCAAAACTTACTGGGTGAACTCGATATTTGGTAAAAGTTTAACAATATGGTACCTAAACCTTCAAAATGCCATGTTATGTCTATTAACTTTCTTCAGAAAAGAACGCCTGAAATGTCAATCCAATTTAATCTTAATGGTACTATTTTAGATGTTGTGAATCATATGTGGTTGCTTGGTGTCATTCAGAATGACTTGAAGTGGGACCTTAACACCAAAGATATTGTGTCTAAAGCCTCTCGAAGGCTGTTCTCTTTATGTATTCTAAAAAAGGCAAAAGTTGCCATTGATGATCTCATAATTGTATATTTATCATACATACAACCTACTATTGAGTATGCTGCTCCTGTTTGGCATGGGTCTATAACTACCAAACAATGTAATTCTATAGAAAGAGTTCAGAAAAGGGCACTTAGAATTATTCTACATGATGATTATGTTTGTTATGAAAATGCCCTGTGGATTACCAACCTGCCCTCACTGCATTCACGTAGGGAAAATCTCATTCTCAATTTTGGTAAAAGTCTTCTTAAATCAGAATTATACCGGGATTTCTTACCTCCCTCTAATGTCTCACCTAGTGTGGCTCTGCGTACCAAGATTTTTTTTGATGTTCCCATGGCTAGGACTGAGAGAATCACGAATTCCCCCATACCACTATTGTTAATATTTTAAACCAGAACATTCCATGCTGCTAATTTTGCTAGTGGTCCCTTTGTGCAATTTGTCATTTTTAAAATTCTTTTTATGCTGTGTAATTTGTCAGACTTTGAATTTATTTTTATTGTAAATTTCAATATTTCAGCCAAGTGCTGCTTTTGTGATGTATATGTTTTAAACCTTGAATAAATTAAAATAAAATAAATGTATTTAAATACATAAAAATGTTGCTTTTTAAAGATAAATTCCATACTGGACATTTGAGTCCCAATGCAGAGAACACCTTGGAAAAGGTTTGACGATAAGAGATTGAACTGGTATCCGTTGATGTTGATGGCCTATACTACCTGCATCCTCAATGGTCATCCGAATACATTTGTTACTGGTGTTTCAAACCATTGATCTACAGAGAATAATAAATTAAAAAATAATGCATACAAAATCTGTTATCTTTAGGCCTATTTGTTTATATATTTTTTTAAAATCTACTTTGGTTTCTTTATTTGAAAAACCTAATTAGGTAACAATAAAACTATTATTTAATACTTTTAAAAGAAAACAAAATATGGAATTACTTGTGAAATTTCAAAGAAAAGAAGATTCCTCAAGAATGAAAAAAATGAAAAATGACCAAGAAAAAATAAATAATTATTTTAATTATCTAATCGAGATTAGAAAAAAAAGAAACACAAAACTAAACGCTTACAAGTACCCAGTCTATAGTTTTAAGATAATGTGTAGCCGTACAATTTATTTATTCATTGCTGTGGGGGAGAAGTAGCCTACATAATAGGCATGTACATGTATGTGTGTAAAATTGTATTGAAAGAATGTTGTATCCGACCACTACTTTTTAAGGTTTTTTTAGGTACAGAAAGCGAAAACTATTATAGTTGTCACTGCGCATGTACAATGACCATGTTGGTCACTAACGGGGGAGTTGACAAGATTAACAGACTGACATGACTGAGGAAGTCATCGTACACCAAAAATGTCTGATTTTTCATGAAACAAATATCCTGAAATAATTTTAAGTATATGTCCATTATCATCCATATGTTCTCCACCTTACTGGGTAGGTAAGATTACATTATTAGTTATAATGAAAGAGAATAAGTGGCGGTTGGATACGACATTCTTCCCGCCGGGGGTTAAAGAGTCGCAACTCGTGTCACACCTCTTATCCCTTAGGACCTTGTCTAGGTTGGTTTTGAACTGGAGCAACATGTTGATATGCAGTCTTCGGGCAGTAGGTTTCACCAGTTTAATACTCTCTGACTGAAGGAATGATGATGAAGATTCTATTCTAAGTTCCCTTCAGGATACAAAATACCTTGATAAGGTCTCCACGGAGTTTTCTTGTTTCCAGAGTTGTCGGATGAAGTTAGTCTGTCTTCATCATGGGCGGATCCAGAACATTTTTTAGGGTGGGGGGGGGGCTGAGAATCAAAAACAATTTTTTTTCAGTACTACAAAAATTACAATGAAATAATCAAAGGGAGAGAAAAACAAAGCACAGTGAGGGAATGGGAGTGCGTTCTCCCCTCCCCTCTTTCTCTCTCTTTCTCTTTTCTCTTTAATTTTTTTAAAACGATTTTAGGGGGGGCTACAGCCCCCTTAGCCCCCCCCCCCCCGGATCCGCCAATGTTCATATAGGCTATGGTTTGTCTTTCATCTCTGTTATCATCCCCGTAACTCTCCATTGGACATATTCAATGATCTTAATATCTTTGGCTTGGTAAGGGGACCACAGAGGTGCACAGTAGTCAAGAATTGGCCTTATTTTTCAGTACTACAAAGGGTGCCGCCACTTCCTATGCGCAACAGTTAGTACAGTAGGCCTACTAAGTAGGTCACCTCCTTATGTTTATCCCGCACACTGTGGGAATGGGAGTGCGTTCTCCCCTCTCTCTCTCTCTCTCTAAAAAAAAATAATAATAATTTTTTAACGATTTTAGGGGGGGGGCTACAGCCCCCTTAGCCCCCCCCGCCTGGATCCGCCAATGCACCTCTTATCATTTTTAAGAACAATAGACTAATACTAAAATATCGTAGGCCTATAGGTCCTATGTCGTGTAACTAACGTTAGTCAGACCTAACAGTTAACTTTAACGTGAATGAATGATTTTAGGTGATGAGGTTACTTCATCTACAAGAAAATACAACGAAAAAATCTTCCTACCTCATCAGAAGAACGGTTCAAGTCTTCTCCTAACAGCTCATCCGCTATTATTTTGTTGCACTGTCTCCCGCTGCGATGTGGTCGGGTGTGGACTGTTAGTGTTAAGAGCCAGCAACTACTATACGGTCGTCGGCGGCCGGCTACCTGGTGTATATTATCTAATCTGCAGCTGATATCTGCACACGTTCCAATGCGTCACGTGATCAACGTAAAAGTGACTGGAAATGATACAACAAAGAGCAAACCATTTCCACCAAGGGAGTTCCATATATAAATAACTAAAACAAATAAAGTAAAACAACAAAAACTAAAGCCCTGTGAAACGATTTTCGTTCTAAATCTAAGCATAAACATCGGCTCATTGTCATACCACCAACATTCGGTAATCGTTAGGCTTTTGTATCACACCAAACATTAACTATCAAAGTTATCATTCCCTTCACACAAAATAAATGGTGCAGTCCACTATTTGCCGCGGAATGTAAAAGTGCTCAAGTGGCGTGGTGGTGCACATTTGCGCCAAAATGCAAGAAACCAGACGAAATGTAAACAAATTACAATTGAAGCATCTGTTTTTACAAAAAATGCTGTTTTAAGATTTGTTTCTAATAAAACTCTAGATACTTTATCAAAGTGAATAATTTGTATTTTTAAAATGACGTCATCACACGTCACCACACGTCACCACACGTCATTTCGTTAATTTTGGATAATGCCGTCGTTCAAAACTTGTCTTGACTTGCCAGAATTTACTAGTGTCACAAATAACGAGAATAATGGCATAATTTTACTCATTTTGAGTGATACTGTCATTCAAAACTCAATCTAAGGTAAGTCACCGTTAGTTCGATCGTTGTATGCGCCGATGACGTCATCGCTCCAGACAGGTCTCAACTTGCTAGAAATCACGCATCGCCGGTACGTACGTGCGTGCACACTTATCATGACGTCATGCTGACGTCATATCATTTATATTCAAACGTCATAATTACGTCATACTCATCAATATGCACGCTACGCATGTACACTACTTCCTCCACTACACAAAGTGCACACCTCCGGCACTTCCTGATTTGCGGCACACATACACTATGAATAACTTTACCCTGAAAATGCCCTGAAAATCTGCTTTACCATGAAATAAATAGTTCACTGCAATTTCATGATGACACAACACTGTGAAAACACCATGAAATACTCTTGGAATTCCTTTGCCGTGAAAACGCTGTGAAAACGCTGTGAAAACGCCATGAACTTCTTGTGGCAGTTTTGGGGCAGCTCATTAATTCTCGAGAGTGCCATGAATTTGCCCTGAAATCACTGTGAACATTATTGCCAATATCTGAGAGGTAATTGAGTAGTAATTGAGTAGTAATTAGTTCTGAAAAGAACTGGATGTACAACTCTTGAGATTTTTCACATGGTGTCACCGCAATTAGTCTTACTTACCCTCCTCACCATGCAAAGCTACAAGTCTTACCTTTTAAGAGTTTGGTGAGTTTCATTTAATAAAATTTAATTCAACTCGGAGAAAGTGTTGGAATTATCCAACTTGACCGAACTCTTTTAAAATGATTCAACACTTTAGTTTTTAAGATTCTCAGTTGACCCACACAATGTCTGTAGGGGCCTACTACTGTTCCCCTCTTTTTCAAAATCTTTCTTGGTTAAGTCGATAGTACCGTATTTGTACACGAATTACTTCCAAGGATCAAGATTTTGTTTTTCCCGAGTACTAACTGTTCCTATTCCTTTTTGTTACCAAGTCTTCAGAAGTAAAGCAATCAACCGGACATTATCACTTACCGCGGACCTCAATAATTGATCCCTCCTACTGTTCCCGTTAATGTTGGACTTATTGGAATAATTATAGGCATACAAACAAAAACTTTTGAGATGCAATCAAGCGTAATACACAAATTTATTTCAATATTCAAATAAGGGCTTTGGTCTTGAAAAAATATTTCAAAGAGAATTGAAAAACATACAGGAATTTGTTCATTCATAAAGGTTTAAAGAGGGGCTAAAAGCAAATATCAATAAATTACCATTTCACATTTTATGAGGTGTTGTTACAATGAAACCAAACAACATAAGTTTTTTATATCAACCAAAGGTAAAATATTGTAAAATTTCATTTTGTCTGAACCCCTTTCGTCTCGAATTCACAAAAGCATTACTCCACTGGGGGAATACAAATGGCCTCTCTTACGTTTATATGTGCGAGTGCAACCGTGCTGATACTTTCAGTGTTATTGTACAAAACATTTGGCCAATATTTGCGTGATTTTGTCCACTAGAGGGTGTCTTTGCAAGTGCGACATTTGTTTTCCCTGAGTGGACATCGGTCTTTTTCTGAATTTGCGACAAAAGGGGCTCGGAGAAAGTGACTTTTTACTAAATGTATTGTGGGTTTAGATAATAAAGTGTATGTTGTATTTTCTTTTTATGATAACATCTCTCAAAATGGGGAAAGGTCATTTAATAATTTTTGCTTAAAAACGTGGAGCCCCAATTAGAAAAGTCTAAAACAGGCTGAATTGCAGTGACTAAGTTACACAAATACACATTAAACATCAATCTAGGATGGAAAGAAACAAGATACTTGAAAAATACGAAATGTAATAAACTAAAGGTAATTTAGCACCCAAATTTAGAAAAATATTACAAACTACTAATTCCTCTATGCTTAGCAATAAAATAAGGCAATTCTTATTAATTTAATAGTACATAATATTCAGGTTTTAATTACTTATAATAATAAGCATATATCAACAACAGTTATATTTGGTAATGAAACCATTCCTCAAAAGTGCACAGTGCATTTAGCAGCTCGTAATAATAAAGTAATACAAAAATTTATTTCAGCATTCAAATTGAGGTGCACAAATAATTTTTTCAGGTAAGGGGTCCAGGTGGTTTAATTTTCACTCATTTCTTCTTTCAGCCATAAACTATTGCTGTCCCTGCACCTTTTCGCATTTAATCCCTCCTTTTTCCAGTCCCAGACCCAGTATTGACTCTGCTTCTTGTATCCTCTTCTTTTGTGTTCCTTTCAAACTTGACTAACTTCTTCCCACTCCTCTATTAAATTTGTGGGCTTTTCTGTAAATCGTTCATTTTGCCTTTGAGAAAGAACCTTCTAGGTTCGAAACGAAAGGCCATTAACTACTACTTTGCTTTTGTTTCAATTTTCGACTTTGGCCCCCGCTCTTGATCCGCCCTTGCTCTTTTTACTAATCAGGGAATGTACAACATTACTTTGGTAATGTTCTGTTTCAACGAGTATGCTTACTCTTTTTTAATCAAGATATACATTTAAAAAAAAACAGTGAAAGTATCAGGGTATTTATACTCATGTTGTTAATGAGCAAATGGTGAAAAAGCATTCAGATGCGAAATTTAGGAAAGAGTACTCCTTTCGATGAACTAAATGGCAATAATTTATCTTTTCTTAAAAATGACGTCACCTTTAATAAACAAAATGATTATACAAGAAGTTGATACCAAGTAAGTTTTTGATAATAAAGGGAATGTACAACAATGGGTAACAATGGGAAATTAATGTTGATTTGAACGCTCTAGGTTAAGAAACATCATCAAAATAACTTGTGAAAGTTTCATCCAAAAAAAGGTTCTCATCATGTTTTTGGGTAAACAACAAAAACTGTATGTTTTACAAAAAGTTGGCGGACGGCAATTGTTTGTAAATCTGACATTACATGTCCTGTTTTCTTCAAGATGAAAGTACTTCAGTTGAAATAACTTCTCAGGATGATTTATACCGACTTAACACCATACGTTAGTTTCTAGATAATAATTTGTTAATGGTTTAATCTGGTAGTTACCAATGCTGTACCTTTATTTTAATATACAATATAATTTCATTTTGTGCCTCTCTTTTGGGGGCACACGGAAAACACAAATCAGCCTCTGGATTAAACTGTGTTTTAAAACCTTGGTGTGAGTCTAATCTTGATATCATTCTTTGTCTTGAATACCAAGTGGCAGACAGGAATCACTTTGTGGGTCGGATCGAGTTCAATGTGGAATCTCTTCAACAGGCGCGCCAAAATTACCTTCTCCTCATTTAAGGCAAAGTTCTGCCCAATGCAATTCCTGGACAAATGAAAACAAACATTAATTAAACTTCCTGTTGACTGATCATTCATGATCATTCAAATGGTTTTAAATGATAAAGGTAATATGCCAGCGTGTGTATTTCTTGCCAAATGGTACTGTGTAGTGAGTGTATCTAAACTGTAAATGGTGCTGTTATCTACACAGCTAATTTATCATTCATAAACAGACAGTTGTCAAATGGTACTGTGTTGTGAGTGTATCTAAACTGTAAATGGTGTTGTTATCCACACAGCTAATCCACCATTCATAAACAGTCAGTTGACGGTCTAGATGTCTAGCTAGTCAACTCACTGGAAAATTGTACCAAAAGTAGGAGGGTTTAAAACCAGATCTCACATTTGGTTTGATTCTTGCTCAATTTCTTGATAAATACAATCAAATT
This sequence comes from Zoroaster sp. YZ-2022, assembly GCA_029582265.1. Lineage (NCBI taxonomy): Eukaryota > Metazoa > Echinodermata > Asteroidea > Forcipulatida > Zoroasteridae > Zoroaster > Zoroaster sp. YZ-2022. Next base: position 40,283,126 of record CM055821.1, read on the forward strand.
GTTATAGTTTACTGTCCACTAAAGGAATTTTTTACCTCAATAATAATAAAAGTAATACATGTAATGACATTAGCTCTAAAGTCCACCAATAAGATGCTCAAGGTGCTTTACAATAATTACAAATTATACTGGATTATAACCTAATTAAAATGGATAAAATATTTTTTTTAAATATTGTGAAACATGTGAAATATGTTACATATATAAGAAATCAATAAAATACTCAAGAAACTCAAAAAGGAAATTAACAAAATATAAATTATACAGTGTCAAAGAGCCATGATCTGCCATAAAGACAGTCAAGGTGCAAATTACATGTAATTAAAATAGATAAAGTATCAAATAAATAAGAAACAAATACCTCAAAAAATACCTCATTAAATACCTTCAATGAATATAAACCAACGTGTTTACCTTGGGCCTGCAGAAAATGGCACATATGCGTATGGATCCATCTTTTTGACATTTTCAGGTGAGAACCGATCTGGGATGAACTCCTGAAATAATGTAAAATAGAGATTTGCAATGTACTTGCAATGATGAGCGCATTCATCAGTGAAAACTAAGTACACAGCATGATCAAAAATAGGACTTCTCTTGAGTAAACTGGAGTAAATTACAACTGAATTACAACAGCAATCATCCTGATCACTATGGGAACAAAATCACTGCAGCAGCTTAACCCAAGTTACTTTTGTTTTCTCAAAAATGTAAGTAAAGAAAAAAATTCTCTTTTGAGTAGTTCTGAAAAGAACTGGTGGTTACTCAACGTTTCAATCAGTATGCTCTGATCGTCGTCAGGAAAAATGTAAGGCCAACAAAAATCTCTGGTTTCTGGTCATAGGTCAGCTTCAAAATTGGTGCAGTGACACACTTTTTTTTTTGCAAAGCAGTGAAAGACGTGCTACATTGGAAGCATACCAAGTAGTATGTATGGAGCATCTTGACCTTGATTGTGGTGGAGCAGTGTGCAATTTGTGTGCAGTGATTTTGTGCAGTTTGTAATGGCAGAACACATTTTTATTGAGCAATTTTTTCTCTTTCATTTTTTGACTTTTGGAGGAATTAATTTTTTTTGTTTAAAAATTTTTTTTTTTTTCCCCTTTTTTTTTTTTCATTTTTCCGTAAAAATAAAATTTTTACCACTCCCACCTCCAAAAGCACCCCTCCACCCACAGTCATTCACAAGGGTGAAATTGCCATTTAAATGCAATTGCACCCAAAATTGCCCTGTCCCACAACAAACGTTAAAATTTGGG
>CM055821.1:40284884-40375430 GCA_029582265.1 Zoroaster sp. YZ-2022
GTCTGTAAATTTTTGCATTTTCATTTTCTTAAAAAAGACTATCGAAATTAGAAAATTTTACAGGATTTTTTTTTTTTAAATGCCTCTTGTTCATAGAGAGTAACATTACTCTGGGCAGTTTGAACATTACCAATGATGTCCTTTTTCCCTTTAAAGACACAAACACCTGAATTCATTTTCAATGACAATGTAAGGGACCTGTTCCCCCCAATTGAGGGGTAAGTCACACAATGTTATGGACTTGAAAAAGTAAACATTTACAAATAAAATTATTAAAAGTACTACTTTTTAAACACAAAAATTTTTAATGGTGGTGTCAGGGTATCCCTTTGGGAAAGCCCTTTTTAACAGAATTTAGAAATACAAATCTAAATTTTTGAAAATGTTTGACCGTGTCTCATTTTGAGCGGTCGTCCCCCTTGGTACCCAAACCCCTCCCCCCCCTGGGTGCCTTAACTTCCATCACAAAATCCCCCGAAAGGACACACCACTGTATGGTTTTATCTAGATAAAATTTTATTTGTTGCACTACCATTTATACTTATATATGTTCCACAGCTTTCAAAATCATTGAATATGAAGATATTCCTGTACAAAGAAAAAAACCCTTATAAACTTCGTCTTCAGGCAAATTATCAAAATTTTTAAATCTCGGATCAGATATTATATTGAAATTGTTTATGTAGATTTGTTTTTTTTACCACTTCTGACATTTGCCTTCTTAAGTGAAATCTGCAATTAAAAAATAAGTAAACGGACAGTAATCATACTTTACAAAATTTTAAAAGCCATGTAAAAAAATTCTGCTTACCAATTATTTCAATCTTTTTCCCCTCAAGACTGGCCCAATAAAAAGGGATCTGCAGTTCCTTTTGCGTTTTCCCTCCCCAAAATATCCGCAGATTGGAATGGACAAGTTCGGGATGGCAATTTTTCACAGAAAGTGTTCTTTTATGTAAAAAAAACGATTTTTTTTGAAAGGAGATACGAAGTATTTTTTTTAAATGGAAAATATTTTTTTTTTATTTTTCAAAGCAACACAGCACATATAAAAATCAAAGCAAAGCAAACTGCTTCCATCAGGGCACGATAGTTTTCTTTTCCGTTTTTCCTTTTTTCTGGTGCTTTTGATTGAACGGCTGCACTGTGACCTCGCCCCCGCTAATCCACATAATTCTCGGGCCCCGACCCCCTTCGTTTGGGGAAATAGTCCTCGCTTAAGACGATGAGCTGGGGATAAATTTGCATGGGAACCCGTTCCGCCCCGGGGCGATCCCTGGCCTCGATCCCAAAGAACCCGGGGGTGACCGGCCAGGCCCCCTTTCCAATGGTACAATTACTTTCTGTCAAAACGGTTTCGTGGATGCCTCGGTTGCGTTAAAATTTCCCTTCTCGGGGCTCCCCCATTCCGTTGTGGTATTGGACCGGGCACCAGACCATTCTGTGACTGATATCGGGCGGGGGATGATATACCGTTCATCTTGATGCTGTGGGTGGGAAAAGGTTCGCTTTAACCCCCGTATTTTGGGTGTTTGACCCCTCGCCACCACCGAAACTGTTCGGGGTTTGGTGCGGCCCAATCCCGGGGCCCGGGCTTTTTAAGAGATCGGTTCTGCGCTGAATGGTATATTTTTGCGCTTCTCTGGCAGTTCCGCTGGGTTTCCCCCTTTAGCCGCTGTCTGGGCTGTCGTTTAATGGCGAATGACGGGGCAGGTTTCGTGACCGTGAATCGACTGCTGGCCCGGTCCTCCTGCCTTCACCACCGACAAGTTGTCCAGATTCGTTCCTCCCAGATCGGACGTGGTGGGGTCATTTTTTGGGGGACCCCAACCCCTAGGGTCATCCATTTTTTTTGGGGAAAAAAAAAATTTTTTGGGATTTTAAAAAATTTTTTTTTTAAAAAAACTTTTTTTTTTTTTTTAAAAAAATTTTTTTTTTAAATTTTTTCCCCCCTTTTTTTTAAAAAATTTTTTTGGGTTTTATTTTAAAAAAAATTTTCCCAACTTTTTTTTAAAATTTTTTTTTTTTTAAAACTTTTTTAAAAAATTTTTTTTTAAAACCCCGGGGTTTTAAAAAGGGTTTGGTTTTTTTTTTTGGGGGGTTTGGGGGGGCCCCCCCCCTTTTTCCCTTTTTTTAAAAAAAAATTTTTTTTTAAAAAGGGGAAAAACCCCCCGGGTTTTTTTTGGGTTTTTTTTTTCCCCCCCTTTGGGGGTTTTTTTCCCCTTTTTTTAAAAAAAAAATTTTTTTTTAAAAAATTTTGAAAAAATTTAAAAAAAAAATTTTTTTTCCCAAAATTTTTAAAAAACCCAAAAAATTTAAAAACCCCAAAATTTTTTTTGAAATTTTTAAAAAAGGGGGGAAAAAAAGAAAACCCCTTTCCCCCCTTTTTAAAATTTTTTTTTTGGGGGGTTTAAAAAAATTTTTTTTTTTTTTTTTTCCCAAAAATTTTTTAAAAAATTAAAAATTTTTAAAGGGGGAAAAAGGGAAACCCAAATTTCCCCTTTTTAAAGGGGGGGGCCCCTTTTCCCTTTTTTTAAAAAATTTTAAAAAATTTTTTTTCCAAAAAAGATCCCAAAAAAATTTTTTTAAATTTTTTTTTTTAAAAAATTTTAAAACTATTTTTTTAAAAAAATTTTTTTTTTTTGGGGGGGTTTTTTTTTTTTTTGCCCCCTTTTTTTTGGGGTTTTGGGATTGGGGGGTTTTTTTAAAGGGGAAAAAAAAAGGGGTTTTGGGGGGGAAAAAATTTTAAAAAAAAGGGAAAAAAAAAAAAAATTTTTTTTTTTAAAAGGGGGGGGGGTTTTTTTTTTTAAAAAAATTTTTTTTTAAAAAATTTTTAAAAAGGGGGAAAAAATTTTAAAAAAACCCCCAAAATTTTTTAAAAACCCCCAAAAAACCCCCGGGGTTTAAAAAAGGGAAAAACCCAAAAAAAGGGGGAAAAAAAAAAGGGCCCCCCCCCGGGGGGTTTTAAAGGGGAAAAGGGTTTCCGGGGGGGGAAAAAAAAAATTTAAAAAAAAAAAAGGGTTTTTGTGGGGGGGGGGAAAAAAATTTTTCCCCCAAAAAAAAAATTTTTTTTTGGGGAAAAAATTTTTTAAAAAAACCCCTTTGGGAAAATTTTTTATTTTGGAAAAAAAAAAATTTAATTTTTTTTTTTTAAAAATTTTGGGGCCCCAATTTTTTTGGGGCCCGGTTTTTTTTTTTAAAAAATTTTGGCCCAAAAAAAAAAAAAAAAGGGGGGAAAAAAAGCCTTGGGTTTTCCCCCCCCTTTTTTTGGGGGGGGGGGGTTTTTTTTTTTGGGGGGGGGGAAAAAAACCCGAAAAAGGTTTAAAAAAGGAATTTTTTTTTGGGGAAAAAAAAAAAAAATTTTTTTTTAAAAACCGGCCTTGGGGAAAATTTTTAAAAAAAAAAATTTTAAAAAAATTTTTTAAAAAATTAAAAATTTAAAAAAAATTTAAAAAAAAAAAAATTTTTTTTTTTTGGGGGGAAAACCCCAAAAAATTTTTCCCCGAAATTTTTTCCCCAAAAAAAAAAAATTTCCCCCCCAAAAAACCCCCTTTTTTTAAAATTTTTTGGGGGTTTTTTAAAAAAAATTTAAAAAGGGGGGGGGGGGGGGGAAAAAAAAAAGGGGGGAAAAATTTTTCCCCTTTTTTAAAAAAATTTTAAAAAAACCCCTTTTTTTTTTCCCCCGGAAAATAAAAAAACCCCAAAAAAATTTTTTTAAACGGGTTTTTAAAATAAATTGGGGTTTTTTTTAAAACCTTTTTTTAAAATTTTAAAAAAAGGGGAAAAAAAAAAGGGGGGGGAAAAAAAAAAAAAAAAAGGGTAAAAAAATTTTTAAAAAATAAATTAAAATTTTTTTTGGGGGGGGGAAAAAAAAAAAATTTTTTTCCCCTTTTTTTTAAAAGTTTTTTTTTTTAAAAAATAAAAAAAAAATTGGGGAATTTTGGGAAAAAAAATTTGCCCCAAAAAAAAGGGGGCCCCCCCCGGGGGGGGGTTTTTTTTCCCCCCTTTTAAAAAAAATTTTTTTTAAAAAAAAATTTTTTTAAATTTTTTTAAATTGGGGTTAAAATTAAATTTAAAAATTTTTTTTTTTTTAAAATTTTTTAAAAAGAAAATAAAAATTAAAAAAAAAAAAAAAAAGTTTTTTTTTTCCCCAAAAAAAGGGAAAATTTTTTAAATAATTTTGGGGAAAAAACCCCCTTTTTTTCCCGGGGAAAATTTAAAACCCCTTTAATTTTTTAAAAATTGAAAAATTTTTAATTATAAAAATTTTTTTTTGGGGTTTTTTTTTCCCCCTTTTTCCCTTTTTTTTTAAAAAAACAAAAATTTTTTAAAAAAAATTTTGGCCCCCCGGGGGGGGGAAAAACGAAAATTTTCCCCGGCCCCCTTTTCGGGGGGGGGGGAAAAAAAACCCCTGGGGGAAAACCTTTTTTTCCCCCAAAACTTTAAAAAACCCCAAATTTTTTTTTTTTAAAAAAAAAAACCAAAAATTTTTTTTTTAATAAAAAAAAGGGGAAAAAAAATTTTTAAAAAATTTTAAATTTTTTTAAAAAAAAAAAATTTTGAAAAAAAAAAAATTTTTCCCCCCTTTTTTTTTTTTTTTTTCCCCCAAAAAAAAAAATTTTTAAAAAAAAAAATTTTTTAAAAAATTAAAAAAACCCCCTTTTTTCCCCTTTTTTAAAAATTTTAAAAAAATTTTTAAATTTTTTTCCCCCCCCAAAAAGGGGGGGGCCCCCCCAATTTTTTTAAAAAAGGGGTTTTTTAAAAATTTTTTTTTTTAAAAAAAAAAAAAATTTTGAAAAAAGGGTTTGGGGTTTTTTTTAAAAAAAAAAAAAATTTTTTTGGGGAAAAATTTTAACCTTTCAAAAAAGGTGAAATTTTTAAAAAAACCCTTTTTTAAATTAAAAATTTTTAAAATTTTTTTAAAAAAAAAATAACCCAAAAAAAAACCCCCAAAAAACGGGCCCCCCCCCTTTTAAAAAAATTTTTAAAAGGAATTTTCTGGCCCCCTTTTTTTTTTTAAAAAAAAAAAATTTTTTTAAAAATTTTCCTTTTTTTTGGGGGAAAAACCCCCTTTTTTTAAAATTTTGGGGTTTTTTCCCCCCCCCCCTTTTTTTTAAAAATTTTGGGAAATTTTTTTTTAAAAAAATTTAAGGACAAAAAAAATTTTTTTTTCCCAAAAAAAAAAAAAAAAATTTTTTAAAATTTTTTTTTTTTTTTAAAAAATTTTTTTTTTTGTTTTTTTTTAAAAAAAAAAAGGGGGGTTTTCCCCAAAAAAAAAAAAATTTTTGGGGGGAAAAGGGGCTTTTTTTTTTATTAAAATTTTTTTTTTTTGGGGGGGCCCCTTTTTTTTAAAATTTTTTAAGCGTTTTTTTTTTTTTCCCCCCCTTTTTAAAAAAAAAATTTTTTTTTTAAAAAATTAAAAAAAACCCACAAAAAAAAAAAAAAGGGTTTTCCCCAAATTAAAGGTTTTTTAAAAAAATTTTTCCCCCCCAAAAAAAAAAATTTTAAAAAATAAAAAAAAAATTTAAAAAAATGGGGTTTTTGGAATTTTTTTTTTTTTTTTTTAAAAAAAAAAGGGAAAAAAAAAAAAAAAAAAAGGGGAAAGGAAAAAAAACCCCTTTCTTTTTTTTTTTTTTTTTAAATTTTCCCCCTTTTAAAAATTTTAAAAAAAAAATTTAAAAATTTTTTTAAAAAAAATTTAATAAAAAAAAAACCCCCCCCAAAAAAAGGGGAAAAAAATTAAATTTTTTTAAAAAATTTTTTTTGGCCCTTTTTAAAAAACCCCAAAAAGAAAATTTTTTTTTTTAAAAAAATTTTTTAAAAAAAAAAAAATTTTTTTTCCAAAAAAAAATTAAAAAAACCCCAAAAAAAAAAAAATTTAAAAAAATTTTTTTTTAAAAATGTTAAAAAACCCCCGGGAAAGGGCCCCCCGGGGAAAGGGTTTTGGAAAATTTTTAAAAATTTTTTAAAAAATTTTTTGGACAAAAAAAAAAAAATTTTTTTGGGTTTTAAAAAAAAAAAATTTTTTTTTTTTAAAAAAAATTTTTTTAAAAATTTTCCCCCTTTTCCCCAGAAAATTTTTGCCAAAACCCAAAAATTTTTTTTTTTCCCCCCGGGGGGTTTGACCGGTCCTTAAAAAATTCCCGGGGGGGCCCCCCCAAAAAAGGGGGGGGGAAAAAAAATTTTTTTTTTCCCCCCCCCAAAAAAAACGGGGGGGGAAAAAAAAACCCGGGTTTTTGGGGAAACCCCCAAAAATTTTTTTTTGGGGGAAAAAAAAAAAATTTTAGGGGGTTTTTTTTGGGGGGAAAATTTTTTTAAAAAAAAAATTTTTTAAAAAAAAAAAAATTTTTTTTAATTTTTTTATAAAATTTTTGGGGAAAAAAATTTTCCCCGGGGGGGAAAATTTGCCCCCAAAAGGGGAAAAATTTTTCCCCCCTTTTCCCTTTTTTTTTTCCTTCCTTTTTTTTTTTAAAAAAAAGGGGGAATTTTTGGGGGGAAAAATTTTTTATTTTCCCCCTTTTAAAAACAAAATTTTTTTTTAAAAAATTTTTTAAAAAAAAAAGGGAAAATTTTAAAAAAATTTTTTTCCCCCATTTTTTTTTTTTTTTGGGGGGTTTAAAAACCCCCCCTTTTTTTAAAAAAAAAAATTTTTTTCCCGGAAAAAAAAAAAAATTTAAAAAAAAATTTTTAAAAAAGGAAAAAATGTTTTAAAAATTAAAAAAAAAAAAAAAATTTTTAAAAAAACCCCTGAAAAAATTTATTTTCCGGGGGGGAAAAAAAAAGGGGTTTTAACCAATTCAAAAAAAAGGGGGGAAAAGCCCCCTTTTTCCTTTTTTTTTTTTAAAAAAATTTCGGGATATATAAGTTGCAGGTGTGGTGGCCAGTAGACAAAATTTAGTGGTGAGCTCCCCTTATGAAAGTAGTAATTTGGATTGTAGGCTAGTGTAAAGTAAATCATGATGATGTAGATGCATGTACATTGAAAACACCTGTTTAAATTACCCACCTTTTCCACAGTTCGAGCAAAAAATGGCGGCATTGCTCAATTCGTGTCCACAGTTGCTGCAAAAAACCATGCTTTCGCACCGAAGAGTTTCAAAATGTCCGTCAACTGCTGGAATAATGCCCGCGGTGCGGTACGGTACGGTACGGCGGACGTGTATACATGTAAATGTGTACATTATGTATGATAATATGTACTGTACTGTACTGTGTAGGCCTTGTCAAAGATACTACAAAAGGAAGATAGGACACTAGTCAGGGTTGCCAGTTTTCCGGAAGCCCAGTCCGCCAAATTGCCCGCCAAATGGGAAAAAAAAAACGCCAAATTTGTATTTGATGTATTTTTAGGTAATTGACCCTATATTAAGATACGTTAACATATCATTTGAAAATGTAAATTTAATAAAAAATCTTACTTTTAATTTCCTCATATTATTCCATGTTCATCCCAGTCGAGGTTTACCACGGAGGCTCGGTCCGAGCGCACACATCTCATGCGTCTCGATCAGGAAGGACAGTCTTCCTGCAGTCTCCTCATTAAATCATATTAATTCATCATGTAACTGAATGATCAAATAAGTCTTTGAAAACTTGAAATCAGTGTTCCTTTGAAAAGATTAACACAATTTTCAATTTAAATAAATAAAACAAGAAGTTACAAAAACACCATAAAAGCGAACATCAAATCATAGTGTGCCACGTCACGGGTAGCACTAAGCACATACAAGTTGAACGTATTAGAGTTCATCGAATTCTTCCGGATCGTCTCTCGGTGGTTCATTCACATCTGGCTCTATCTGATACATATTGTTGTTAAACAGACTGTACATCCTTTCCGTGACGACAAAATCTTTGCAGCATTTAGACTGAAAATGCAGCGTGGTCCTGATCCGTGTTATGGCCTCCAGTGTTTTCAGACTCATTCTGTTATTTATTACTTTACTACTTTACTACTAAATAAACTTCCAGGAAATCCCAAACTTTCGGCAGTCGCGGCGCGCTTTGTAACAAATCGTGTTGTGAAATACTCGACCATGTCGCTCATTCATAACAAAATAACACCCATTGTATAAGCGTACTGCGTAACTGACATTGACGGCATTGTTATTGTTTGTGAGTGACTGAGCACAGCACTGGATAGCGGACCGTCTGCACGCACGGCGCGCCGTGCGTTTGGGCTTTATATCAGTTCACTTTTATTTTTTATGGTAGGCCATTTGAAAACGCCAAAAAAACGCCAAAAAGCCGTTTGGCGGGCACTTTTAATTTCTACCCGCCAAACCAACTTAAAAAACGCCAAATTTGTTGTTTTTGGCGTGTAAACGCCAAACTGGCAACCCTGAGTCACTAGTGCCGTTTTGCACGGCAGCCGATGTAACGGTAGACTCAGCAAAATTGGTACATGGGGAAGGGCGCCATCACGTGGTAGGTAGGTAAAACGAAGCAGACGACGTTAACAAAGTGTGGAAAGCCATAGGAAGGTAACGGCAAGTTTAGGGCAAATTCGCGTTATAGACAAAGATGTGAAAGACTTAAATGATGATTGAAATGATACATATTGTATAATATCCATCTTAAAATGGTATGCATAGATTTGAAAAAGTGTTCCTTCAGGATTTACAAGGGGGGTTATATAAAGCAAATGGGAAATACATCGGGTGTCTTTTCTGCAGACTACGATTTTTTTTGCTACCCAAGTCATGATAATCTTTTTTATACAAGTGGATTGGATTTTTATTTTATTTTTGTCTCTGCCTTAAGAAAGGTTTCCTATCTCAATAGATTTTTTTAATTAAACCAACAAAGTGGAAGCAAAAGCTGAGATCGTGTCCTGTATATCATCAATCACAATAAGAAGGCCCCAATTAATGATCAGCTGTGCTGGATGAGCAACCATCTGTAAAGATTTCTATCAATAAATAATAAATAAATAAAAAACACATTTTTTTGAGGTTGGTCTACCATTTTATCTAAGTCATCACAGATATGGTTAAAATGGTCATCAGTTTGTTCTGTGTTCCCCTCAGAGTTTCCAGAATTTTCCTGTGATTTCAAAGAGATTGTCAAATCCAGAAAACTATCACTATCAGATTCACAATTTTGGTTTCCCAAAGGTGCCATCATCTTGCTACATCACTTGTTTCAAAGCTGCTCTAAACTCATTAGCTGTAGGGTTATCTCTATGCCCTCCTGCTTCTGAGAATCGAGAATAGGTTCTCAAGACAATCTTGGTTCAGCCTATTTGTCCAGAAGAAATGAGAAGTGTTCCCCAGTGGTTAACTCATTAAACAATTGAACAACAGCTGTGATAGTGAGTACCCATCCCTGAAAACATGCAATTTTTCTGTTGACCCTTCTTTTACTTTCATTTCTTTATCCATTCAATACAATCTTTCCAGAAGCTAACATGAACTGAGCTCGATGTTTGCAGCTGCTCTGTATATCTTAGTTTCCCTCAATTTTCTTGAATTAAAGGAATCAAAAGTTTGTCCATCTTCTCTAAAAACTCAGCAGTATACACTGCTTCTGATGGTAATTTACCAAGTGAAGAGTAGGTTAATATCCCTGATGCTACACTGTGACTCATGACCTGGGAAGCAAGGCAAACCCCTCATTTTGCGAATGGTGGGAGTTCTATATGTTTAGATGTCAACTTGGGTGCCATCCTTAGAGGCAACTTGGAGTCATGATTGTAAAACTCAACAATGTAATTCCAGTGAACTTCGTGTCCATCCACAACAAAAATGTGTTGTTTCAAGTTGTTGGACACTCTTCAACAAATGAGGTGGATCAAACATGCAATATATCTTCTGGACATTACCATCACTTGCCTTTCTCTCAATGAATGGCTTGTCTGCATTCACACCCAACATACGAAACATTTTTTCGATTATTTGATCCCTGGTCCCCGATGACTACCTTTACAGTAAAGCCTGCATCTTCTATTCTCTTAATGCATTCAAGTAAGAGAACCTTTTGTTTACTACCAGGTGTAGCTGCATTAGCTAAGAAATAACCCACTGGTTGCTTCCACTACATGCTAGGCCTCGCACCATAAATACAAGTGCTTGAGTTGCCACATTTTTGGACTTGCCAAGAGAGCCAAAATCTTCCATTCCTTCAATTATGTCCTTTTGCAAATCATAATACAGCCCTGACTTAAGACTCATTTCATCAAGTGTCAATACACAAACTTTATCTCTTTCAGACATAGTTTTAGCCTTTCGCTGCAATATTTCAAAAGCTCGTGTTATTAAAGCCGGGCTGCACTACTTTTTCCAGCCATCTTCGAAGAGATCTCTCTCACATGGCAAAGCAAAAATTTTTGCGGCAAAACCTATACACTTGGACTTTGGTAGTGAAGGGCAAAGGCAAAAGTTTATCCTTGTTTGTGTATCGTCTGCCCTTCAAACGCTGCTTACCTATTCTAAGCTGGCTAGCAAAGAAATCTAAAGTGTTTGTATCCAGGTATCTACTTGCATTCTTGATAATGTTATTGATTGATCCAGACTTAGAAGCTTTCTCTAATGATGCTGTAAGTGTTTTGATTTTCCCCTTTAGTCTGTGAATCTTTACTCTATGTGAAGACACTTTGGGCTTTGTACGTTGATGAGTATTCTCTCCTGCAGTATCTGGATCAGGCATTGCATCCACTGAAATAAAAAATGGAGTAAAAGATGGCTTAAGCACATTATTTCATATGAGTGTAAATCCAAATCAGAACAAGTATGACAGCACCTGAGTATGACTTAAAATGTCAACAAAAGACACTAGTTTTCTTTGTATGAATGTATTCTCACAATGTAGGAAGTGGCCATTTCCTGGCCAGAAGGGTCTAGTCAACAATTCACATGATGTGAAAATTTGCAAATTTCAACTGGATTGAATGTGTAGTAGTAAATTTCATTTGCATATTTATCTTTACCTGGTTCATTATATAATGAGCTGTCCTGGTCTACATCAGATTCTTGGTCTACCATGTCCAAAGGATCTTGAGTACCTGGTTGCAGTACTTTGTGCTGTACATTGTCTCTCTTTGCATAGCTGTGGTGTGCCTCTACCTTACTGTGTTCTCCTTCAGAAGCTAAAATGTTACAATGAATAAAAATAAAAATCGTGATTAAAATCAACATTATTACTCCACTCATATTTTCCTCCTTTTTTGTTCATCTGGGCAAGCAGCATTATTATTCCACATAGCTAATTATAAATTAGATATATGGGTGACAACCAGTTATAGTAACCTGGTTTGTCACCCAGGCCATAAATCTAATTTCTGTCAACATTGTTTTTATCAATAATTTTGGTTCACACATTTGAAAAAAATTACACAAAAATTTCAACAAAGCAATTTCAACAAATCAATACCTGTCTTAAATCTTTTTGTAGAGACATTAGGCCGTATTCATAAAAATAAGTAATTGCTTTTACTAAAGTAACAACCCCCTTTTACTAACCTTTTACTTAAATGTGTATTCATAGAAATAAGCAATGACTTTCAAGTAAAAGCTACAAATTTTAAGCATTAGTAATTGCTTTTTTACTTATAAGTAAATGCTAGAGAAATTAGCACCTACTTCAATTTGTATTCATAAAAATGACCTTCGACTAGCATTTACTAGTGATTGTACAAGCACCTAATTTTTGGCTTGCTGTGTAGCCAATACAGACATATCACATTTTCTGCCATGTTTTTACGTCCAAGACCACAACCTAAGGTGTATAACATCAGGCTTAATCGTGATGAAGTCAACCCTACCACTTACAGAACTTTATTTAGGTTTGACAAAGAAAATGTGGAATGGCTTGCAAACACCTTCATACCACCAAATACCGAGACTCGTGGATGGTACTGTAGTACAATAGCAACTACTTGAGAACTTACTAGCCGAGGCAAGTAACAACTGTAATCATTTAGCAAATGGTTATGAATAAGATTTTTAGCAATTGCTTAGACTAGACCTTTTACTTACCTAGCTGTTGCTTTTACTTATAGCATTTACTAGTAAGTATTTACTTATTTTTATGAATACGGCCTATTGTCATGTCTGCTGGGTAGTTTGCGCTTTAAGGTCACCTGCTTTGGTGGATTGGGTATGTTGAATATTGTTGGGACTGCATTCCACACCAGTCTACCAGTACTCAAAATCTGGGATGGCTCAAAATGCTCCGAGCAGATTCTGCAATTCTTGTGTAGGTAATCAGATGACTTGTTCCGCAGATCATCTCTTCTTGTTAACTGAACCCACCGGTCTGATCTGTGGTACCACAAATGAAATAAACTAAAACATAATGAACCCATAGTATACCTACTGATCTGTGCAGGCAAAACAAATAGGGGCCTAAGGTAACAAAACCGCCACCTGCATCTTGATGGGACGGGTGGATCTGATTTATCAAAACCTTTAAAAATCAATAATTAAAGACTTTCATCATACATTTACATAAATGTTAGGGCTAACGTAACTAATATCATAACACTACAAACCCAGGAACAAGTCAATAAAAAAAAACATAAATAGCTTAGGCCTAAATAAATAACAAACATGACAAAGGAACACTGTTTGCCTTTTCTCTTTTTCTAAAGTCAAAGGTAGGGATACAACTCTTTCACTTATCACCCTCACACCCTTAACTATTTGTCTCCTGATCCTATATTCGCTTACCATTTTTGGGCAATGGAAAAAAATAACAAATAACAAACTAACATTATTTTTATATCATGCCATTTTAATTATTATTAATGTACAACAACGACCATTAACATTTTGTAGAATATAAAAAAAAAATAGCCCCGGATTTCTGCCTGGAACATTGATGTTCCAATCGTTATCGATCAAAATGTTCTACCATAAATTTCGCCTTACCTTTCTTTGCACCTTGGAAACCGATAAAAATGAAGATTACAATCCCATTTGGGATTGTTGGTAAAATTTATGGCAGAACACCAAACTTTCGATTTGCTCGCCATCACTTGTTTAGTTTGTGGCTGTTGGTTGGAAGTTTGCCACGCAGTTACCGCGCAAACGATTTTGGTTTTACCTACCTAACAACAGCGGGCGCACTTCCATGCCCAGCCATTTTGCGTTTCACGTTTCCACACAGAGTCCTATCTTCCTTTTGTAGTATCTTTGGCCTTGTGAACCATATATAGACTGGCTCCCAGTCATTTGCTTTTGCCGTGGGGAATTTGCTTTTGCCGTGAGGAATTTGCTTTTGCCGTGGGGAATTTGCTTTTGCCGTGACGCTTTTGCTTTTGCCGTGACAGTTGTGGGCCACCGTATTACGGGCGACAATTTATACTGCGACCGGCAAGCCAGCTACCTGGTAGTCTTGGCTCAAGACGTTGTTGCTCATTTTTCGCTGCGTCGCGATCTCATCACCTGCATGCAGCAGACCGCCGGCCGCGCTCGCATTGTCCGTTTCGTAAATCGAACAATAGAGGGCGCTTTTCCAAAAACCTTATTTTTCTGCAAACGTAACCTCATATCAGAACGATTTGAGAATACGCCCTCTATTGGCAGAAATGTCGCGCCGCCGTGTAGTACAATAGTACAACTAAAAAATGTAAGAACGTCTTGACAAGACTAGCTGGCTGGTCGACCGCGACGCGTGGACCGGACCGTAGGTAAATAAACACGTAATGATGTAATCTTCTGCCGCAACTGTATTTTTTAAAACCCGCAGGTGTTTGCTTTAGCGAAATAATCACAGATTGTAAGTTCATTTCGTTTTCAATGATGAACCAAAATAAAATTTAAATTTCACCAAATTACCAATCGCTTGGACAAGCCATGGAGGAAGAAAGAGAAGCTTACGGTTACCTAATTACAATATTTTAGATTGTAATATAACTAACTGTTCATGCTGTTAGCAGATCAAAGTTGAAAAATCATCCTTTTTGTACATGTGAAAGATACGCGTGTGAGGAGGGTCCAGTGCATTGGCACTAGAATTAGGCAAGCTCATCCCAATGTCAGCGAGTGGTTGGTGGTGTGGTTCAGCCATCATTTGTTTGGTCTCCCTTTAGTTCTTTCCATGAGTTGTTTCGCCTCCATTGCTAATTTTGGTATATTTGTGGATCTACAAGTACAATCAGTTTGAAGTGGAAAATGAGTTGAACTGAAGATGTTTTTGGGTCAGTTACTGCAGGTGATTTCACCTGTATTCTCACCAGTAGATGGCCAACAGTAGATGGCCAACAGTAGATGGCAACAACAACAGGCTGTCAGCAACAGGGCTGTCAACAGCAGCTGTCAACAGCAGGCTGTCAACAGGCTGTCAACAGCAGGCTGCCAACAGCAGGCCGCCAACAGCAGGCTGCCAACAGCAGGCTGCCAACAGCAGGCTGCCAACAGCAGGCTGCCAACGGCAGGCTGCCAACAGCAGGCTGCCAACAGCAGCAGGCCAACAGCAGGCTGCCAACAGCAGGCTGCCAGCAGCAGGCTGCCAACAGCAGGCTGCCAACAGCAGGCTGCCAACAGCAGGCTGCCAACAGCAGGCTGCCAACAGCAGGCTGCCAACAGCAGGCTGCCAACAGCAGGCTGCCAACAGCAGGCTGTCAACAGCAGGCTGGCCAGGGGGTAAAGAGTCGCAACTCGTGTCACACTTCTTATCCCTTAGGACCTTGTCTAGGTTTGGTTTTGAACTGGAGCAACATGTTGATATGCAGTCTTCAGGCAGTTGGTTCCACCAGTTTACTACTCTTTGACTGAAGGAATGATGATGAAGATTTAAACAGCATCTTTCCTTTGTCAGTTTCATGGAATGTTCCCGCCTGGTTCTCGTATTTTGGTTTAAGTTGAACAGGTTACATCTCCCATATGGTCTATTCCCTTCAGGATACAAAATACCATAAGGTCTCCATGGAGTCATTTTGTTTCCAGAGTTGTCAGATGAAGTTAGTCTGTCTTCATATGGTTCATCTTTCGTCTCTGTTATCATCCTCGTAACTCTCCGTTGGACATATCTTCAAGGATCTTTACAAATTTGGCTTGTAAGGGGACCACAAAGCAGCGTAGTAGTCAAGAATTGGCCTTATTACTTAGTCAGTGACTCGTAGATGATATGATAAATGATGCTTACTATTATATTAGCTTTCCTAGCTGCTTCAGCACAGTGCTTGGAATATTTCATTGACTGATGAATAGTCACACCCAAGTCTTTCTCTACTTCAACCAATTCAAGGATATGACTGTTCAAGACGTAGTTTCTTCCTGGGTTATTGTAACCAGGGTGCATGACATGACATTTGTGTACCGGTAGATTAAAATAATCATTTGCCACTCTTCCGACCAGGAGTTTAAGCTTTAAAGGCTTCCTTGAGATTGTTTGCCGCTTCCTCCGTCAACACAGTTGAACACAGCTTGGTATCATCTGCGAATCTGACAGAGCTTGCACATTATGCCATCATTGATTTCATTTCGTTTAAAGTATGTGTAAACACATAGATGATCACATAATTTACATGAAACTTTATTTTGTGTAAAGGTGATAATGTATGGAGCTCTGGAAGTGCCATCCCACTTTTTGAGATACCGAGATAATAGTCAAATGATACTCAAATCCAATTATATCAGGATCTCAACAACTCGGATGGCACTTCCAGAGCTCCGTAATAATTGTATCAAACTGCCATTTAAATATTTCCACAAAAAGTGCTGTCATTTGAGTGAAATTGATCAAATTATTTTGCAATAAAACTAGAGAATCCTTTTGTATATGTGATCAAGATTTTAAGTAGGTCACTCATTGAAAGTATTTTATTCAAATCTGTAAAAGATGAAGACTGGAAAAATGACAGTCTTCTCTCACCTTTACTAATAACAGAGATTGAGTTTACAAAGTGAGGTTACGTGCTACATGCTCTTCGCTAAAGTGAAGGATTTTGGAGGATTGAGGTTATTAGGCATACTTGCCTTTCCATGGTACATGTACATCCATGTTTGTTGTAGCGATTGCAAGGTCAGTGCTTGGGTCAGTGGACACTGTTTATTGCTCCATGCATGCAGGTCCCTGGCCATGTACATGTATCACAGATTTATAGAAACACATGTGAGCATACATGTCATGTGCTTGCTTTACTACTGAAGGATTTTGGAGGATTCAGGTTATGTGTAAGCAAATGGGCCTAGGGGAGTTAGGGTTATATTTGCTTATAAGACCTTCTTTAAGGGTGTTGTGCTAAACATAATGCAATTAAAATTATAATCTAACCCTGAGTGCAAGTTTCACAATTTTCATAATCGAACCAACCAAAATAGGGTCATGATAGCTTCCCTACTAGTCCGAGATCAACTGTAACAAAGTGCTATGCAATTCTCATGCATGTAACATTATTGTCAGCACGTATTATTTTAATTATTCCCAATTTATCATAATTCACCACTGATGTGACAAAAACTGCCATTTAATATCATATTTGTAATTGTGGTCAATCTATTTTAGAAAGCAGATCCGCAGTGGCGATCAACCCTATTGATGTAACATAGCCAACTTGAATTAACGGCAATCATGATTATGTCCGTCGCATCCGTAGCCAGTGCTGTTGGATTCATAGCTGTAGTTTACATCATGTACCACGTTATCTCCATTGTGCAAGGTGTGCGCAAACAAAGGGCAGCTCTGAAACAATGGCCTGGACTTCCAACACACTGGCTGTATGGCAATCTTCATCAGGTAAGGGACCAATATCATGGGAGCTGCTTAATTAGCTGCAGTAACTGTAGTCTTGTCATTGGGTCGAATCAGACCTTAAGAGCTACAGACTTTTACATAGGAAATTTGGCTCTTTTGAATATTTCCTTAAATACTAATATTAGTGCCATTCCACTCCACATAATGCACCTAGATACTTCGTCTATCATTTGAATGGATCAACAACGAACCAAAACTTGATTTGAAATACCAAAAATTTGATTTGACAGAACAACTCACCTTGTAATGAAATCACCCAAGCCCAATAGTCTGGAACCCATACTACAGACTGTATCTTAGCATATAAATCAATCTGTGTAACCAGTCTATTTTGAATAGTGTACAAAGAATGGGTCTCCCAAAATTTCCTAGGTAAAGTCTGTAGATCTGAGGTCTGATTCAACACAATGACAAGACCTTCGAGATACAGTTACTGTAGCTGATAAGCACACAAATTTGGTAAACATAGAAAATTTATGCTTAGCAAAAATAGAGCGTGTTTTGGTGAACACAAACAGAAACTTGTTTCACATTCTTGACCAGAAACAAAGGCATAGCTACGCTGAAAACAAAGGTAACCAGAAAATTGTTTTCAGTTTGTGACTTGTTCAATCATCAACGTTTCTCAAAATATACGGTGTAATTAAAATTTTAGCAAAATAGAACTTAATCTTGAAACTAAGCCTAACTGGTCACAAACTTCTGTTGATGTTTGGTCAGAACAATGACATCATCGCAGCACAACCAAACTCACTTTACCAATAACTGAAGCCCAAACATGTCTCTACTGGTGGAAAGAATGTTGAACCCAAGCGCCACTTACATGTATGTACACAATGTCTAAGCATGTAGTTTTAGCAGATGACAAAATGGCCAACATCTCAAAAGATGTGCACATATTCATTGCACAAAATCCACAACAAAAATTGTTTCCAAACCTCACCTGACTACATTTTCCTCTCCTTTACCTAGTTTGTCTGTCCTCTAACAAATTTTGCAGGAAACTTAGTGATATTTGTCATAGTTTGCAAGGACAATGTCAGCTGTCATCTACATTTTTTCTCTAACATATACTGAACAAAATTATAAACGCCCCCATGTGGCACTTTGAAACTTTATTAGCCTTTAGAGGTTGCAAAATCATACAAAATTCATTTTGTTGTTCAATATGTGCTACAGATTACTGTCCGTTAGAACACGATAGTGGCGCTGGCAATCATGGACATGCATGTGGACACGGTGGGGGTCAGGTTGAAACATGGGCGTTTATATTTTTGCTCAGTGTATATTACATGACTTTTGTTTGTACATTCCTTTTAAATAAACCATATTAAAAAACTTGCTCAGAGCGTACATGACCTCTTTATCTGTTATGTTCCACCAGCTATTACTACCGCACACTTCAGTGGTAATCTGTTCAACTCAAATACATGAACTCTCATTAGGCCAAATAAAAATAAAAAATTGGTTAGCGTCCTTTTTTCCCCAATTATCATGGTTAGAGGAGGCTTTTTTTCCTTCATGAACCCATGTTTTAATGATTGAAGTTTGTACAATGAGCAGATGAGAAACTAGATTATTTTTAACAAGGTGATTTGTATTGGCTTCAGGAGATTTGCAATTTTTATTCTTTAATTTTTTTACATTGTCAGACGCCAGGTTTTAAAGTAAAAACATTTAAAAAAAAAAACACATTTGGACAAGGACAAACAAAGGCAACCCATTCTATTTACCAGCAAGTTTCTGAAATTTTCTTTTTGGGAGAATGTACTCTTTTTTTGAGGAAAGGAAAATAAATCTTTAAAATTATATTTATTTTATAACTTTCTAAAATAAATATGTAAAAAAATAATTCTGAATCCTGTCAAAAATTCATTTGGACACATAACTACTGTTAAACAGCTTCTGATAACTTTCTTTCAAATATATCCCTTCAAAGTATGTATTTTCTTTTCTAAAAGGATATAATGTTCCAATGAAAACTAATAAATATTCCGATAAAAAACAACAAAATAATATCACTGATCTGCTGCTCCAACGTAAATCCCAGATAAATATGACAATAGTAATTGTAATGAGCACTTACTATAGCAGAAAATGATGTGCTTACATATAAGTTTAATTCACAGGTTAGCGTGCAATTTCTGCTCGTGGCACATGAGTACTTTTGCATAATTTGCTGCTCTCACAGAATTTTTTCAAAGGAAATATTTTTGTATAAGAAACAGACAACCAGTCAGTTTATAAACACATTATATAAAAAGTAGTGTTGGTAACCATTAGAACCTGCTGTAAACAATATTTGTACTAGCAGACTTTGTACTAAGCAGACTTTGTACTAAGCAGACTTTGTACTAAGCAGACTTTGTAATTAAGCAGACTTTTGTACTAAGCAGACTTTTGTACTAAGTAATATTTAATAATAGGAGCCAGCGGTAAGTAGCCACTGGGGGCACGTGCCCCCCACATTAAACCTCAGGTGCCCCCACGAAAATCCTCATAGTGCCCCCAAAAACAGAAAAGAAAAAGAAAATGGAAAACCCATACCCCTGGGCCCCCACTGAAAAGCAATGCCCCTGTGGCCTCCCCCACTGAAAAGTCCTGGCTACACGCTGATAGGAGCCAATTTAGAGCTGGTAAGCAGAGAATTTTGCTAAGCAAATATTTTTGCTAAACAATATAAAGCAAACTACCACAGGAAGTTCATTACATTTTGTGTGGAAGCTACTAAGCAGCTCTATGAAATTGGACCCAGGTCTTTGAAATACGCCATAAATATACAAATATAACATGGTTTGAGGTGGACAGTCGATATAGCTCCCTCGGTATGTTGGCAAACCAGTTCCCCGAGGCGAAGCCGAGGAACTAGTTTGTCAACTTCAACACCGAGGGAGCTAATATCGACTCCACCCGAAATAAACCATGTTATATTTGTTTTACTATGCCTCATACATATTCAGTTGTATTGACAATAAGGAGCATCATTGTCATTGAGCTCGGGAAATGCGAATTGACATTTACGTGTGCCGCCATCTTTTCATGTGTAGCTAGGGGCAATGTTCGCGGCGTGCGCATTTACACACCCTGCGCGACTGTTCCCCGATATTGCCAGAAGATGCGTAGTAGTTTAACGCATGCGTTAAACTACTACGCATGATGTTAATTCTGTGTGAATACTTTCGCGGGCGGCTTGGTAAACAGCCAAAATAGCATCTGCACGTGACGTGTGAATGGACCAATGAGAATTCGGATTTCGATCATGAATATGTATGAGGTATAGTAATATCATCTTAGCTTACTGAAAATAAAATCTTTATCAATTGCAGCATCCAATGTTTGATGCAAAAAATACGCGAACAGGGAGGAGAAATAGGATACAGATTTCGCCGTGAGATGACCGCCATGTATCCTAAGGGATACTACTTCTTCCTTGGTCCAATACGGGGAGTCTTAGTGGCTAGTCATCCAGATATTATGAGACCAATCATGATGAATGGAGGTAAGGCCAAAAAAAGATCTCTGGTTTCTGATCACCTCAGCCCTGCGTGTCAGCATTTTTAGTACATATTTACTGTAAAACATTGCTTTTCACAATTAACCCGAACTCTCTAGGCTCATTTGCTTACACATAACCTGAATCCTTCCTAACTCCCTAGGCCCATTTGCTTACACATAACCTGAATCCTTCCTAACTCCCTAGGCCCATTTGCTTACACATAACCTGAATCCTTCCTAACTCTCTAGGCCCATTTGCTTACACATAACCTGAATCCTTCCTAACTCCCTAGGCTCATTTGCTTACACATAACCTGAATCCTTCCTAACTCCCTAGGCCCATTTGCTTACACATAACCTGAATCCTCCAAAATCCTTCAGTAGTAAAGCATGCACATGACAGGTATGCACACATGTGTTTCTAATCTGTGATGCATGTACATGGCCAGGGACCCTCCCTGCATGCATGGAGCAATAAACAGTGTCCACTGACCCAAGCACTGACCTTGCAATCACTACAACAAACATGGATGTACATGTACCATGGAAAGGCAAGTATGCCTAATAACCTCAATCGTCCAAAATCATTCACTTTAGCAAAGAGGATTTTGGAGGATTTGGGAAGGTTAGGTATCATTTGTGACCGACTATGCGAAATGAGTCAGAAGTCTAGATGCCTGTATTGAGATACGGACACGTAAACATAAGTCATATTTTGTTTTTCGAAGAAATAAGTAGAAAACATAATAAATCTACCCATCAAAAAATCCCCGAAATAAAATGGGAAAATGTTCAACATCCTGATTTTTCTTTACCATGTTGAATCAAGAATGTTACCAAATTACTCAGCAAGGGATCGTTTTGTCCCATTTTGGCCCTAGAATGCCCGGTTCTTGCTCTATGTTTGCAGCCATGTTGACTTAAACACAGGTTGCTATGGAAGAATGATATAAATAAACCAGAAATCAAGCCAAGACTTAAACGTGCAATATTTCCGTTTTTAGTTTTTGACAGTGCAGGCTGAGGTAATGTGTTTTATGGTATAACTTTCCTATTTTTTAACGTATGAACATATATATTTTTTATCAAATGGAAGAGAAGAATAGGCTCTTTCAGGACCACATAAATACTCAATTTGTTCCGACATCACCTTAAGACTCATTTTAGGATCTGGTCACATTTTAAAGCATTTGTTTTCCTTTTCTCAGATAAAATTGCATGTTCTGATGAAAAGAAAACCTGATGGAAATTGCTGAAAACAAAAAACTTCTTTAATTAGTATTGGTTTGGTCCTCCTTAAATATCTATCATTGCCTTTGCTTCTAACAGATCCCAAGCCACTTCAGCAGGGACAACCCAGCTATCGATTTGTCTTACCTTGGCTTGGAGAAGGCCTGCTGCTTGCCAAGGGAGACAAGTGGCTTCGGAACCGATCGCCTACTTACTCCCGCCTTTCACTTTTCGCCCTCAAACCTTACATGAATGTGTACAATGAGACTGTGGATATCTTATTGGTTAGTTGAAATGGAATTAGGTACATCCTTGGTTGTCATAACTGCTTTGAGTTGTGCTTACTCTCATCATTGAATCGAGATATACATTCAGCAACCAAGCTCTGAAAGTGTTGGCTGATTACATTGTGACGTTCACAGGAATAGTGAGATTGCATTCAGATTAGTTATGATGAATTGTAACATGAAATTTAGGATAGAGAACTATTTCCAGAAACTAGGTGACAACGACCCCTTCAGCCTCGTAAAGTTGGTACCCAAAAATTATTGTTCAAATCCAGTTTATAAATGGCGTGATCAGTGTACTCAATGCTGCAATGAAGTCGATGAATATTTTGTTTGGTTTCGTAGGCAAAAATGCATAAGTTTGCAGAGAGCGGAGAGAGTTTTGAAGTAACTAAGAATATCAGCTCCTGTACCCTGGACATCCTCCTCAGATGTGCCTTCACACAGGAGACGAACTGCCAGACTATTGAGTGAGTATGTAAGGAGCGTTATTGTCACAAATTGGATGTATTCTCCTTGCTTCAGTTACTTAAATTTTATTCCTGGAATCACGGAATAAACACTCAACACCACTCACTTGTTCCTGAATTAAGCAGGACTCATTAGAGATATTTTATGGTGCTACTGCAATATTCCTTTTACTAATTATTCTGATATTAAGTTTTTGTTTTTGTTTTTTCAGTAACCATCCGTACGTAGATGCGGTGAGGGAGTTGGCCACAGCCACAGTAGAAAGATGCTTGTAAGTAAAAATGTATACCTTTTGGGTTTTTTGTTCATGAAGACCACTCAAAGATGATGTTGGACTCGTTGATAAACCACATCGTCACTCTTTACGTACTGTGGTGTTTTGGGAATAACATGTAAGTTTCAGATTCCGTAATTAGCTTATTCTTAGCCAGGAAAAAATTCAACAAAATTAGCCTCTGGATCAGAAAAACTCCACCCCCCCCCCCCCCCCCCCACCTTTCAATGGTCAAAATGGTGTCAAATATTTTGCTGTGCAACAATTTTCTTTTCTTTTTTAACAATATTGTTGATTATATAAAAATAAAATTAAAGAAGACCCTGTTCTAAACAGTAATATGCTCACAGGAGTACCTGACTACTTTTTCAGAATTAAACTTGAAGTGGAGAAAACATGTCCTCAGCACAGGTACATTCAGATGAATGCAAGTAAAGCAGAATGCTGGTATAATGAAAACCTCTCCAAAACATTTGGTTATCACGGAATAAGCGCTCGATACCACTCGCTTGTTCCTGAAATAAGTTGGACTCGTTAGAGATATTATATGGTGCTACTCAAAGTATAGGCCAGGATTTGGAAATAGGGTGTCCAAATTGGTTATTCTTTGAAAAAACAGGGTGTCCAAATATTTAAATTGCAATACTTTTTACATGTGTTTTACAAATAAAACAGGGTGTCCATTTAGCAAACAGGGTGTCCAAAAGACACCCAAAGGTATTGCTGGCTAATACTAGGCTTGGGCGATATTGATATTTTCATCCACGATATATCGTCAAACATATATCGCGATTTTTCGATAATATCACGATTATTATTTTTTTCACACTTGAGTACTTTAGAGCCGATAATAACAGGAATGTACCCATATACAGCGTCACAATAAATTGCCAGTGCTTACCTGAGAGACACGTGGAATCGCACCGTTAACGAGTGCACCATGGCCATTGGTAAATTCATTTGCGTAATAATTATGTGGGACGGTTACTGCAAGAAATGCGTCCCAATCAAATCATCAGCCCAAGTTCACGTGACTGCGTTCCACGTGACTATGTCATAGTATAAACACGTGACTAGTTTTATTCATGCATAGTCTAGTACTGTGAGAATAAAACCATGTAAACGTCACATGGTTTATCCAGAGTAGTGTATGTGTTTTGTCACTAGACAATAGTCCCAGTATGGTATAATAGAATAGTGTCCTAATTCCCCAACTTTGATCAAGCCGCTGTGGATCCATGCTTTGATTTATTTCATGACTAATGTGAGCACCTGCAATTACTGCAAATGTTATTTTGTTGTCAATTTTTAAGGTAACGTCCATATTCTGCATATATTTAAATATGCATGATATAATGTACTCGCACGTGGTGTGCCACCCAGTCACAGACCACCATGGATGAACAGTGAGACGAAACATTGTATACAAATTGTTGGATCAAATACCCCATTCAATCCCCAACACTTAATCCGTCTGAATAGATTTCTTTGAGTGGTGGTGGATTTTAAACAACGCCTGTCAGGCGGCTCCTTTGTGATATGATAGTCGGCTTACCACAGAAGTAGTTCGATTTTGTTTCTCACTTCAAAGCTGAAAAGACTTCCTAAGTTTTTTCCATGGAATTTCTGACCGACTGACAATCGAGGATTTTTTAATCGCGATATATTTTTCATCGTTGATTTGTCGATATCTCGATAATTTGAAAAGTTCTTAATATCATAATCGAATTTAAAAATATCGCGATATTCGATATTATCGTGTCATGCCCAAAGCCTAGCTAATACTATGGTGCTACTGTGATCTTCCTCTTACTGAGAGTAAAAGAAAATTGCTGGTACTATAGCTGACAACTAGGGTGATACATCATAAAGCCCCCTATACACTATTGGTATACTCCCAAAACCTAAATGATCACAGTCTTACATAAAACTTACTTGGTGTAAAGTTGATGATAGTATCAATCATATCGTTTCGGGTTTGTGGTAACACCATGTGTTTATCTTAACTTTTGCTAAGTGAGGTAACAGGTTCTGAAAAGAACCTTATCGCACAACTATCTCAACTGTCGCTAAGTGAGATTATGGTTCAGGGAGAACCAATATTGAAATTCGTTTCTCAACTATCGCTAAGTGAGAAATATGGTTCAGGGAGAACCATGGGGACTTCACAGGGTCTTCTCTCCTGACGATGATTAGAGCACGCTAATCGGAACATAGAGAAGAGCCAGGAAGTCCCCATGGTCCCTAATACTCCACCATGCAAAGCCTTAGATCTTATAGTATCAGTCATCACTTGAAATATTTCTGTCATAGGTAAAATGAGTGAAATAATTTTCCATAAATAATTTCTGTCATGGTGATGACAGAAATTCCACATTAGAAGGAATGTATTTCACAAGAAATTTATGGGAAGCTCGATTTAACAGTAGTTATGTGTCCAAATAAAATTGATGACAGGACCCAGAAATCTTCTTTTCAAAAATAATGCTTATTTTTTAAATACAGATTTTTTCCCCCTTCTCTTCAGTAAAGTTGTGCAGTACTTTGATGTTATATTCAATATGTCACGCCATGGAAAGACGTTTCGTAAGAATTGTGATTACGTGCACCAGTTTGCTGATACAGTCATTCACAGTCGTTGTGTTGAACTGGTAGGCAGTGCAATCAAGAACATCATGTCTACCTTGTTTTCACTACTAGACTCTGGCAGGAAAAGTGCTGATTAAAAAAATGTTTGAAAATTATTTTGAGGAAACCAAATATGTAACATTTTGTGAATCTTTATGGATGAGTGATTTTCTGAAATTACGATGAAATAAATTGGATGGTCTAGTTCCAGCCTCCTCACAGCAACTAACTTGCCTGAATCACAACATAATATTTTGTTTTTTATACAACAGGAAAAAATAGTTGGACCAGAACGACACATCATGGGCCGCAAGTAAGTACCTTGATTTCCTGGACATCTTGCTGTCGGCTCGAGATGACACTGGGCAAGGATTGACGGATTTGGAGATCCGTAACGAGTGGGACACGTTCCTCTTTGAGGGTCATGACACCACAGCGAGCAGCCTGACATGGGTGCTGTACCTCTTGGCCCGACACCCTGAGCATCAACAGAAAGTCCAAGAAGAAATTGATGACGTGCTGAAAGATCGGGATTCGGACGTTATTAAATGGTGAGTTGGAGCAGTCATCAGTATCCTTTTCATAAGTCGATACATAATACGCATAATAAACCCATAGGGTTTGCCGACTGCAAATTTTTTCTGAACCAACCCTTGTTCTAGTACCTTTGATGCTTCATTTGCTGACTGAGGCTCTAAATGCCGACTGATAAAATTATTGGGAGTGTAACCCCCCAGCCATGGTCTTTCAGAAGAGCCCTAATTGGTACATTTACTGTCAGACCGTTTAATTTGCCTGAGCCCGATGGTATAACATAGACCTGGTGCACGGCTGTCACAACTGAAGTGCGCCTCGCTCAGTGGGCAAAAAAAGACAACTTATTTATTTATATCTTATTTAACCTTGGGAGACCTTTCTGACAACACCAGAACTAACTTGAGTCCGATGCACTAGACCGCTCGGTCATGACGTTCCACCTATGTTAGCCCAAAGATCTGGCGTTACGTTTTTGAGGCACGTGAAAGATGCCAGATGCCTCTCAATTTAGCGGAGATTCAACTTTGAACTTGGTCAGTAGATAGCTCACGGGCCTCGAAGCATGACATCAGATAGTCGGCTGCGCATCCAAATATATTACTGAATGGTACACCCAGTGCCTGTCTTTATCCTTGATAGAATAAAGATAGGGGACTAGTCTACACCTATGTGAGCTGTGCATACACACACAGTAGTGCTTTCCAAGACGACCGAGAACTTCTATTGTTCCCAATGTGTTTGGACTCTTTTTGAAGCAATCTCCATTGGTTTTGTACATAATGTCCTTCCTGAAAACCTCTGAAAACAAAGAACCGAGGACCTATTGTTCCCTTTCTTATAAGTCGTCGGTCGGTTTGCAGTGCAAGTACACAAGTGCATCCCTATTGTTCAGTGTCTTGACACTCCGTCATGATGATGTCAGTGCATCAGGACTATTGAGATTGTCTGCCATTTTCTTTTGATATCTATTCTTAGGGAGGACCTTGGGAAGTTCAAGTACCTCCTTCAGTGTCTTAAGGAGTCCATGAGACTCTACCCACCTGTGCCCGTCATTCAAAGAGTTATCCAGAAGGACATCGAAGTCGACGGCAAGATTCTACCCGCTGGGACGACACTAGATGTTGCCGTGTATGACCTGCATCACAATCAAGAGATATGGCCGGATCATATGGTAGGCAGGGTTCTTGATTCTTTTCTGGAATTTAGGAAAATTGAGGAAGATTCGCCTACTTTGGCTTACTTTCTATTAAACACTAATGGGGGATTCTCTCCCTGAGACCCACCTTGGGGTTCGAAGGCCTGAGAAATTCAGTCAAATACTACTGACTTAATACGTTTTTAGTTTATAGGTGTGAAGCTCACTCCAACTAGTTATGGAAGAAACATTCGTTTGGTGGACCCCCCTTCTCAATCCTTTTCTGGAATTTTAGGAATTGAAGGTATGCTTATAATAGTTGCTGACAATTGTAGATGCCGAGTTGAATTTGTAAGAACCCTCTTTTGGAGAACTATCCTCACTATCAGTTCTTTTCAGAACCACATTTTTCCAAGAAGAGATTATTACACTTGGTGTTGACTGTAAATCTAATCTTTCTAATCACATTTGCTTCGGGTGCACTGATGCAGTGCTTCATACATATGAAGGCAAAAAATTCAAATCAATACCCTTTTGAAAACCATCCGTTTTAGCACAGTGGTTTATTTATTTACCCTTTGATTTACAGGAGTTCATTCCAGATAGGTTCTCACAAGAGAACATCCAGAAGATAGACCCCTTCTCGTATATACCATTTGCAGCAGGACCAAGGTAAGTTGCAGGGGTGTGGGTTTGTCTTTGGAGAATTTACAGACTCTCCACAAGAACAAGAAATTAGAGGTTTTGACACGATACAGGCTACTTTTTTTCTTTCCTTGGTAGCTACTACTCTTCTTTCAAGAAAATTTAGAGGCAAAGGGAGATTTGTAAAAAGCCAGCAATAGCCATCTTTTATGTAATGAGAATCGGCATTATAATCATCGTTGCGAATACATCTACAAAGACTTGTGTTGAGAATATAGCTGAACTTTAGTGGCAAGTAGCTATAGGGGTCAAAATCAGTCAACTGACTGTTTTGATTGTTGACTCAAATGTGCATACAGGGGCATTTTGGACTGGTTTTTACTGTAATTTTGACCACCCTCATAGGCTTGGGCGATATCTATTTTTTTTCATCCACGATATATCGTCAAACATATATCGCGATATTCGATAATATCGCGATTATTTTTGTTTTTCACGGTGAGTGCTTTAGAGCCGGTAATGACAGGGATGTACCCATCTACAAGCGTCACAATAAATTGCCAGTGCTTACCTGAGAGACACGTGCAATTGCGCCGTTCACGAGTGCAACATATGGGGCAGGTTTTCGCTATCCTAACCAGAAACAAAACGGCACAGCTACGCGATAATGCGAACGTAACCAGACAATTGTTTTCAGTTTGTGACATGTTCAATCATCAACGTTTCTCAAAATAGAACTTACTCGTGAGTGCTAGTAACTTGAAATATATACTGGTATACGAACAATCATTTAAACATGTTTTAACACTTTTTACAATCCACCATCTTGAAACTAAGCGTAACCGATCACAAAGTTCGGTTTATGTTTGGTCAGAACCATGATGTCATCGCAGCGCAACCGAACTTGCGAAAATGCTTAACCAATGACCGAAGCCTAAACACGTTTCTGGTTACAGTCGCAAAAATGCACCCATCGCCATTGGCAAATCGTTTGCATAATAATTATGTGGGACTGTTACTGCGTCGTGCGTCCCAATCAAATCATCAGCCCGAGTTCACGTGATTCGCGTTCCACGTGACTGGGTCATAGTATAAACACGTGACTAGGTTTATTCCTGCATATAGTACCGTGGAGAATAAAACCATGTGATTGTGAACGTCATTTGCACTTCAGAATGTGGATTGTAGTCACACTATTTTAAATAAACGTCACATGGTTTATCAAGAGTACATGTATGTGTTTTGTCACACTAGACAAGAGTCGCAGTATGGTATAATAGAATAGCGTCCTAATCCCTCAACTTTGATCGAGCCGCTGCCGACGACCCATGCTTTGATTTAATTCATGACTAATGTGGATTTTTAAGGTAACGCCCATATTCTGCATATATTTAAATATGTATGATATAATGTACTCGCCTGTGGTGCGCCAGCCAGAGTCACAGACCACCATGGATAGACAGTGAGACGTAAACATTGTCTACACATTGTTGGATCAAATAATACCCCATTCAATCCCCAACTCTTAATCAGTCTAAATAGATTTCTTTGAGTGGCGGTGGATTATTAAACAACACACTGTCAGGCTGCTCCTTTGTGATCTGACAGTCGGTTTACTACAAAAGCTGAAGACTTCCCTAAGTTTTTTCCATGGAATTTCTGACCCAACTGACAATCGAGGATTTTGTTTAATCGCGATATATATTTTTTTCTTCACGATATATTTTTTTCATCGCGATCTGCCGATATCTCGATGATTTTAAAAGTTCTCGATATAATAATCGAGTAAAAAAAAAATATCGCAATATTCGATATTATCGTGTCATCGCCCAAGCCTACACCCTCAACAATACAATGTTTTTCCCAGTCAAAAACAGTTGACTCATTTTGACCTGTAAATGTACTTACTGCACGTAAGGTTTGACAGTGTTTGACTTTTAAGTGCATTAGATAAACCTTGGCAATTATATCAATATTTTGACTGATTCTTGCAGTCATAGGAGGGTTAATTCAGAATAGACTAATCGGCCAAGCATTTCACTTGGAGCGACCACAACTGCAGTGGTATCAATATTCTGAGGAGTTGTCACTTTTAAGGAAAGAGTACTCTTTTCTTAATTCCACATTAGAATGATAACAAATCTGAATGCATCATTCACTATTTCTCCTGAAAGGCTTGTTGTTAGATGTATATCTTGATTCAAAGAAAGTTATCATATTCACAGAAGAAGTTGGGCCACCTTCTCTTTAATTAACCCTAACCTAAGCATTACAGAAGATAAGAAAAAAATGTGTAACATTTGACTATAGGTTGATAAACAATTGATTTAATTTTGCCCTACACCGACATGTGTAATTTTTTTGACAGACACTCGGAAAGCACCGTGTATACAGTGCTATACACACGTCATTGTAGGGCAAAATTTAACCAATTGTATAACATTAACTGAGTTTCTTTGTTGTTTAGGAATTGTATCGGTCAGAACTTCGCCATGAATGAGGAGAAGGTGATACTAGCTCGTCTGTTTAGGAGATTCCACATTGAATTAGATCCAGACCATCCCGTTACTTTATCCAATCAGCTTGTCCTCAAAGCACATCACGATATCAAGATTAAACTGACGCAGCGACGTCACTGATCACGACAAGAATTTCAATCACCTGAAATTTTTCCGTAAAATAAGAGTTATTTCTAATAAGCAAAGAATGTAAAATATTTTTAAACAATTTTTTTCCGATATTTTGCCAAATGGCCTTTTTAATATTTTATACAAACACATTTAACAAAAATTTACATAGATTTTGTTCAAAGAATGTTGTGGGTTTCATGAAGTACACCCAAAGCATTCGCTATTAAAACAAACTGATCTCATCACTTGAAAACCATATCGAGGTGAATATTTTATGAAACATTTGAATACAGTACAAAATATTAAATAACCTTCCACATTGTATAATTATTAGGTGTTCGAGCTACGGCGTGAACACCTATTGATATTGTTCGGGTTTTTTTTTTTCTTCTTCTTCTTCTTCTTCTTCCGAATAAGAATTATCCAGAGACAAAAACATAGTTGCAGAGTTCACAGAACCTTAAAACTTGACACATAGTTAGACCTTAACATGTAGTTTTATGTCAAATTGTGACGTCATAGTGAGATCATCAGATATCGAATTACACTAAATCAAAGTTTAATATTTTCAAAAAATCATATCTCATGAACCACAAACGATATTTTCACAGTCTTTGTACCATGTTATAGATCTTCAATTATGTGATTTTTCGTACACAGACGTGACCCCAATCCGACCTCTCCTTCCGGTCGAAACCGGAAGTTGAAAATTTCTAAAGATTTAAAAAATCATATCTCATGAACCACAGAAAATATTTTCACAATCTTTGAATCATCTTAAAGACCTTGAAATATGTCACATTTCTTACACAGACATGACCCCAATTTGACCTCTCCTTCCGGTCGAAAACAGAAGTTTAAACGAACAACTATTCAGAAGCACAGCCATACTGATGTTCTCTTACACACAGACATATCGGCCTATAGTGTGTGCGTTATCTAATTAGAATAGAATAGTTCGAGTTTACGAAGACCGCGCAGGTCATGACCTGCCATGCATGCACGCGCACAGTATGCAGCAGCAAAAACAATGGCTTCCCTGAGTGTCGGGCCCGTCTGCAGAAAATGCGTCGCAGAAAATGTACTAATTTAGCATGGAATCCAAATTGTTATCATTTTTGGAGATGAGTTGGACAAAGATTCTTTCATGTGCAAGTGGATGGAAGAAATAGACGGTATGGTTGAGTGTGATATTGCCAATGTCTAAGCGTTAGGGCTGTTGGAGCTAACGTACATACGTCGCAGCTAACGTTACAGGTAATGTAGGAATTAATTTTAAAAGAATTTGAAAAATATCTGGACCTAATCAGACTACATATATTTTGTAAAATAGTTGGACTTAGGCCTATATGAAAAATATCCTTGACAATTTAACTTATGTCTTCAGACTTTTAATATCTCATTGTGATCTGTTACCATTCGATTTACAGATTTATGGGTACCACTCTGAGTGGTACAAATGCTTCCATGCCATTTGCAGGGCTGAGAGGAAGAAATAAGATTAAGAAGAAACAGAAACATCAAGGTAGGCAAATATTGAAAAATACGGGTAGAATGTCGCATCCGACCGCCACTTTTTCTCATTCAGTATAACCATTAAAGTAATCTTACCTACCTCGTAAGGTGGAGAACATATGGATGATGATGGACATATACTTCACATTATTCCAGGATATTTATTTCATGAAAAATCAGCCATTTTGCTATACGATGAATTCCTCAGTCATGTCAGTCTGATGTCGTAAACTCCACAATTAGTGACCAACACAGTCATTTGTACATGCGCAGTGGCAACTATAATAGGATCCTTCTATTTTCTGAAGGGGAGGATTTTTTAAAGGGAAATAAAAGTGGATTTTAAAGATAGTTTTCGCTTTCTGTACCACCAAAAATCGATAGAATAATTTTTAACTGGTTAGTGGTTGCAAAAAAATTCCCCAAAACCCTTTAAAAGTGGTGGTCGGATACGACATTCTTTCCAAAAATTCAATCAAGTTTC
The DNA here is from genome assembly GCA_029582265.1 of Zoroaster sp. YZ-2022. NCBI lineage: Eukaryota > Metazoa > Echinodermata > Asteroidea > Forcipulatida > Zoroasteridae > Zoroaster > Zoroaster sp. YZ-2022. The sequence continues at coordinate 40,316,914 of CM055821.1, forward strand.
AAGTATGCAGTAAGCTTGGGCGATAACGATTTTTTTTATCCACGATATATCGGCAAACATATATTGCAATTTTCAATAATATCGCAATTCTTTTTTTGCATTCATGCATGATTGCTTTAGAGCCAATAACCACAGGTATGTACCCCTCTACAAGTGTCACAATAAATTGCAAATTTATTTGCAGAGCGTATATGTACTTATGAAGTAGTTTGCTTTTGTTTCTCATTTCTAAAAGCTCAAAAAACTAATGGTTTTATTTCCATGGAATGTCTGACTTGACTCACAATGTCGATTTATATTTTATCGTGATATATTTGTATTCGCGATTCGCCGATATGCCGATAACTTAAATAGGTTCTCGATATTGTAATCGAATAAAAAAGTTATTGCAATATTCGATATCGTTTTTATCGCCCAAGCTTAGTATGCAGTAAAATTGTTTCTAGTTATATGTTGCTTTTTCATTTCTTTCTATCTGTTTACCTTGTCTTGTGTGTTTACTTTTGTTAATTTTCACTCTTTTTGTCTACAATGCCCATTCCCCTTACTCACTTATTCCTCTACTTCTATTAAATATTTATCATTCTTTCTTCATACATATTCAGGTCAATATGAGCTCGAGCGGTAAGAATGCAGCACTGAACCCCAGAGAAGAAAACCGTGGTCTTCATCAAACTTACTCCCTGGCAAACAGAGAAAAATTAAGAAAAAAAACTGATAAGTATTCACATTGCCAAACCTTGATTGCATGCCAACTATTTGAAGCAGCCCAACGGAAAGATGAGAGGTTACTTTTGCAAATCGAAGATAAAGATCTTGTAATGTTTAGAAGTTTGCTATCATTGTCTTTGCTATAATGAGTATGTACCCAATTCTTGACAAGGCCAGATCCATCAGATGACATACCTATTTGGTACAATGATGCATAAATAAAATTCTGTGAAGAAGTCATCCAGAAGAGAATAATAAAAACAATGAAATTCTTTTCACAAAGTCATTACATCGTAAGTTCATCAAGTATGTACAAGAAGTGGAGGGAGTTGATTGGAGTTGACCCACAATCTGAAAACACGTCTGAAAAGTACATTTCCTACGCTGGTAATTCATAGATCATTTACTAAGAATACAGTTGACTTGGTGTACAGCCAAACTCTCCCTGCAAAATAACTGGTATAGAGACTGCAGTTGGCTCAGATACATTATGTACTGATACCGATACTGGGAGCAGTTAAGGTGCTGGAGAAGCAGAGATTTTTACATAAAAGTGCATAATAATCTTCACACACTCTTCAATGCATCAGCTGTACTATATAATACACTTATAATGAAGAAATCACATGGCATTACAGTTGCCCTGGCCATCAACTTCAGATGACTTATCCTTGCAGACTGCTTAACAAATGAGCCAGTAATTTTCAATTGCCTGCTTTGTTCATCTTACACTAGGACACTGACTCCATGACCCGTTGAAAGTCTACTCTGATTGAGATGATATTGCCCCTTTAACCATTATCCTTAATTGAAAAATTCTGTTGACTTTCTTTTCATGCACCAGTAAAAGTTTGTTTTTAAAGTTTAACAATACTAGCCAAAACCAATTAATGGCAGGGACTACATGTTCACTTGGAATATTTGTTGGAATATTTAGTACTTCAAAAAAAATTATTCTTTTTCATTGCAAATTAGACCTTGAAGTTTGGATAACCTTTATCCTGCATGAAATGGATTATTATTGATGGGTGCAAAATGGATGGAAAAGGAGTATCATGACCATGACAAAATAAAGCAGAAGTGTCATTCAAAAGATAAATTTGTTTTGCATTTCGTTTATTACTTATTAATTGTGTGTATTAACAAAGAATGTGTTTTATCAATTTAAATATTTACACAAAACATTGACAATTAATAACCAATACTGAACTTTTAAAGATGATAAAAGATTTACAAATTGGTCTCTGATGTAGAGCAGGGTTAGAATCAGGGTTGCCCAAAGCGGGTGGGGCTCAAGGCAAGGAGATGGGGGATGGGAAACGAAACCCCAAAATATTGAGATGTATGGTCAATTTAGATTGTTTTCACATGATCAATTAAATTGCAATACTACCCCACAACACCATGGATCTTACCCTGGGAGTAAGGGGTAGAGGACTGGGGGATCAGACGGGTTCAGACCTTTTATTCAAGGCAATTTGTTTTAAACTGGTTCATTTTTTACAATGACAAATATTCCCCAAATATGGAATCCCCTTTCCAAACTCTTCCAAACATAAAAAACATAGCCCATGTGAACTATTCAAATTATACAAAATTGAAATGTACATTAAAATGTACAGTTTTCTGAAAGAGGGCGCTATTTTCATGTCATTCAAATATCTGCCAAACGGGCAAGTTTCGTGATTGTGGATTTATATATTAGCAATTTACATGTAATGATCTACTGTTTCCACGCTCATGCCTGATATGTGTCACAAAACTCAATTTCTGAACACACTCATTGCACACCCCCTAGTCTAGTAGTCTGAAGTCAAATTACACGCCGAACTTATCTCTCGTAGCCATAGTCTCTTGTCAAGTCGCACTTGACACCACTGATGCGAGTTTTGTCATGAAACCTTTCTGAAGAGAAAACCATATTTACCAAGTTCAGACTTAATTTGGTTGGAGTAATTTAAAATTATATGGGATGACTGAACCGGAAGTTAATGTATTCAGCACATGTTATTTTCATTATATATCATAAAAACACATCTCTCCTGAAGTAACTCATATTATGAGGAACAATTTTGTGAAGTATGAATGACGTCACATAATTGAACCAGAAGTTAATGTATTCAGTATAACACAATATGTGGTATTTTATATATATTACATATTATGAAAACTCATATCTCCTGAAGTAACTCTTGTCTTTTAATAACTTTAGGTGATGATGTCATATTAGGCGCACTCGAACACCTTGAGTTTGTTTTTAACAAACTCTATACCTCTAGTATATGCCTGTTTATTTACAGCATAATAGTGCAGGAGGTGGCTGTTTTTATCCGATCGGGGCCTATTGGTATCCTCATTGGGGGAATAGGGTTTCAATCATGATTAAAGTATCTCCCAATTAGGATAGTATAGATGACATCAACCCCCCCAAACGACAATGACCTGTAGCCGTGCTATTCGCCTTATTCACGATAAATATGAAAGTGAAGCTGTAATTCTCACAACCACACTCTGTAGCCTACATGCTGCGTGTACCCTGACATAAGGAATAAATCAAATTCAATAGCGTGGTTGCAAATGGACAAAATTTAGGCAGGTACACAACCTCTTGTATTCAAGGAATAAGACATCAGATGGCCAACTCGTGAATAAGGTGAATTGAGTAATGAACCAACTTGTAAGTTCATGTCATATATATACTACTCAAAACAATTTAGGGAACACCAGACTTTTAACATCAAATAGGTTTGAAATATTTCATGAACCGGGATTTTCATTTGCAACCCCCTCTCTCTTTCAGTAGTCATGTCATGAAATGTGTAATCATCAATTCTGTGAAAAATTGTGTTTATCTGAAATAAATGATCTTGCTTTAACTGAGATTATTCCGGTGTTCCCTAAATTGTTTTGAGTAGTATATAACATCAAGTCGATCCTGTGTATATAATTTAGTGCGTTTACATCTTAAGCTTTTGTTTTCTGTCTTTTATAAGGGTTCATCGCATGTGATATCATCATAATGTACTCTACTAGTGGACTGATTTTTACCGGGAATAAAATATCTTGATGAATCAAACATTCCAAGTGCTGAAGATGATTGTTTCTGTGAAATCCCCAGATCAGAAGGAGTAATCCTTCAAACGAACTACACTACATGTACTTACCCCACAGGGACCGCAACTGGCGGTTTCCCACAAAACCACTATTAAAAAATAAAACATCACCCAAAGTACTGTGAATTTCAAATCCTCACTTCACACAATTGAATACAAGTATTACTATATAGAACATATGCATAATTCCAGGCAATGTCACAATTGGGTTTGTTGAGCAAGAAAAATACGATGATTAAAATTTGATCATAATTGCAGTGAGCATTTTGTTTCACTTTGTTACTTTTTCATGAATAAAAATATTTTATGGTCGGTGATTACAGTCGTCTGAAATAATTTGTACATTATGATCTTAACTCTTAAACCAGTCAACAAATCCTTTAAACAATTTCTCTGTGAATCCTTATTTTTCTGTCGTTTTTGGCGTAATTCTGTAAATTGCTCTTTTCCTAGTACAAAGAAAATATTTTTCAATATTAAATCATTTGACAAATGTATTGACTAACTTATCGATAAATGAATTTATGGCGCAGTGTGATCAATTCACTGCTGGTCTAATGAAGACACCAATTGAATGTTTAACAATACTGGTCAATTGTTTTCTGTAATATTTCATTTGAATTGGAGGTAGGCAGAGCCAATGGTCAATGAAAGGCTGTATACACTATTTGTAAAATGTCATTACATGTATGTGCCACATCAAACAACCAACCTGTGAATGTTTCAGCTCAATACGGAAACAAAGTCATGAGAGAAGTGTGTAAAAAGCAGTGACAATTTTTACAGAAAACAGCTGGTTAAAATGTCACCTGGCACCCTTTTCGATAATGTGCAGATTTTGTTGGTGCTTCTCTGCTTGAAATGAGAGCACCAGACAAGAATTGTTTTTATTTTTTTATTTTTTTCAGGATGACTGGTACCTTTCACATCAAACTAGCTTTTGGATAATAATTCTGTAGTATAAATGTAAAATCAAGTTATTCCAAATGTCATATGTAACCTTCCTTTAAACATTATGTGCCACTGAAGTAACCAAAATTGTGCGAACAGTTCATTGGACTCTTTCCTAAATTCCACACTAGAATCAAGTGTCTGTAAATCTGTATGCATTTTCATTGTTCTCACGTGAAAGACTCATCGTAATTAGCATAAACTTTCACAGGATAGTTTTTTTTTAAATGCTTACTCTTGATTCATAGAGAGTAACATTACTCTAAGGAGCAGTTTTGCCAACATTACCAATGATGTACCTTCCCTCTAATGTATATCTTGATTCAAAGAGAGTAACATTACTCTAAGGAGCAGTTTTGCCAACATTACCAATGATGTACCTTCCCTCTAATGTATATCTTGATTCAAAGAGAGTAACATTACTCTAAGGAGCAGTTTTGCCAACATTACCAATGATGTACCTTCCCTCTAATGTATATCTTGATTCAAAGAGAGTAACATTACTCTAAGGAGCAGTTTTGCCAACATTACCAATGATGTAACTTCCCTTTAATGTATATCTTGATTCATAGAGAGTAACATTACTCTAAGGAGCAGTTTTGCCAACATTACCAATGATGTACCTTCCCTTTAATGTATATCTTGATTCATAGAGAGTAACATTACTCTAAGGAGCAGTTTTGCCAACATTACCAATGATGTACCTTCCCTCTAATGTATATCTTGATTCAAAGAGAGTAACATTACTCTAAGGAGCAGTTTTGCCAACATTACCAATGATGTACCTTCCCTTTAAAGACACAAACACCTGAATTCATTTTCAATGACTAATGTAATGTGACCTGTTCCCACCAATTGAGCGGTAAGTCACACAATGTTATGGACTTGCAAAGTAAACATTTACAAATGAAATTATTAAAAAGTACTACTTTTTTTAAAGCTTACACAAATTTTAATGGTAAGTGTCAGGGTAGGTACCATTGGAAAGATACCTTTTAACAGAATTTAGAAATACAAATCTCAATTTTGAAAATGTTTGACCGTACTCTCATTTTGTAGCAGCGGGTCACAGATACTCCCTATGGTATCTCAATAACCCCCTCGGGTGCCTTAACTTCCATCACAAAGCAATCCTGACCGAAAAGGACACACCACTGTATGGCCATTTCATCTAGATATAATGTATTTGAATTGCACTACCATTTATACTTATATATGAATATCCACAGCTTTCAGCAAATCATTGAATATGAAGATATTCCTGTACAAAGAAAGAAAACACCTTATCACAACTTCGTCTTCAGGCAAATTATCAAAATTTTAAATCTCGGATCAGATATTATATTGAAATTGTTTATGTAGATTTGTTTGTTTTACCACTTGCTGACATTTGCCTTCTTAAGTGAAATCTGCAAGTTATAAAAAATAAGTAAACGGACAGTAATCATACTTTACAGAATTTAAGGCCATGTAAACAAAATTACTGCTTGACCTAATTATTTCAATCTTTTTCCCCTCCAATGACTGGTCCAATAATAAGTGATCTGCAGTTCCTCTTGCGTCTTCCTCTCATAATATCCGCAGATTGGAATGGACAAGTTCTGGACTGGCAATTTTTCTTTTACAGAAAAGTGTTCTTTTTATGTAAAAGAAACGATTTTTTGTTGTTGAAAGGATGATCACGAAGTGATTTTGTTTACGTGGCCCAACAGTATTTTTATTTTATTTTACAAAGCAACACAGCACATATACAACTCAAAGCAAAGCAAACTGCTTCCATCAGGACACGATGCAGTTCTTGGCTTTCCGCTTGGATTTCTTCCTTTTATCTGGCTGCTTTTGATTGAACGGCTGCGACTGTGACCTCGCCCTCGCGTAGGTATCCACATAGCGGATTCTCGGTCCCGGCAGACCCCGTTCGTTTGGGCTGAAATAGTCCTCGTCTTCAGACGACGATGAGCTGGAGATATAATCGTCATGGTAACCACGTCTCCGCCCCTGGGAGTAACGATCCATGGCAGCTCTCTGATCCAACGTAACCTCGGAGCGTGACCGGCCAGTTACCCTTTCCGAATGGTACACATTGGACTTTCTGTCAAAATAGTCTGGTTCTCGTGGATGCCTCGGTTGCGTTCCAAAATGTCCCATTGTCTCGGGTCTCCTCATTCCGTTGTGGTAGTTGGCATTCGTCTTGGGCACCAGACCATGTCTGTGACTGATATCGGAGCGGGGGATGATATACCGTTCATCATTGATGCTGTGGGTGGAACGAGTTCGCTGTGAACCTCCAATCGTATTTGTGGCTGTTCTGACTTCACTCGCCACCCTACGCTGAATCTGTTCAGTGTTTGGTGCGGCCTGATATCTACTCTGGGCCTGGTCTGTCTTAAGAGATCGGTTCTGCGCTGAAGTGGTACTATTTTGTCGCTTCTCTGCAGCAGTTCTTACGCTGGCTCTTCGCCTGTCTTCAGCCGCTGTCTGAGACTGTCGTCTTAAGTCCGGCAGCGAATGACGGGACAGGTTGCGTGACCGATGAATCGACTGCTGGCTCCGGTCCTCCTCTGCCTTCACCACCGACAAGTTGTCCAGATTCAGTTCCTCCACATTGATCGGACGTCGGCTGCGGCTCATTTTGGGTGACCCCAACCCCATAGGGTCATCCATTTCTTTGGGGACTGTCTCCCCCCTGCTGCAGGCTCCGCTGCAGTAGATCAGTCCATGCTTGGGCAAGAAAGGGCGACCAAGCAGCGATGTCCCGCACGTACAGCACTGAAAACATTTCTGGGTGGCGTGCCAGTGTTGGCCCTCGTGCGACATCTGTCCCTGGTCCACTCCAATGGGTTCCCCGCAGGTATCGCAGTACTCAGCAAACATGGTCTCAAAGCACGTGCAGCAGTAGGGCTTCCCCTCCCGCATAATGTACCGCTCACCGCCGAGCTAATTGTCGCACTCAAAGCAGCAGAAGTGTTTCATGTGCCAGCTGCGACCCTCGGCCTCTGTGCATTCATCATCAAAGATGATCTGTAGATAATGGGTACAAGCAATTACAATGAGTTTCTTCAAGAAAGAGCCTTCAGGTGAAATATATATATGTGTATGATACGACGCTGTGAACAGAAGATGGCATGCAATTATGACAAGCCTCCTGGCACACCATACAGACTAACTACTAATAAAATAATCAGCAATCTCTGTATAGCACTCGACAGTTGAACAGTTGCAAAGTATCCGTCAAATTCAGATCATGAATGCATAACATTTACAAATAAAAAACAACAAAATGGAATTCATTTTGCAAACTCTTTGCACAGGTCTGACATGTCAATAGCGGCATACTGCCCTCTCGAGTCAATATTTATCCACTTCAGATTTGAGTTTACTGTCTAGAAGCTATAAAATGTGGGTCAGTTTATTTCTTTGGAACTGAAATTCAAAGCTTTATGTACAGGAAATGCCTAATTCAGGCCATGAATTTATGACAGCGTGATAAAATTCACTGCTAGTCAAACAAAGACACTGTTTAAAGGGAAGGTACAACAGTGGTAATTAACAGATTATCAAATACATTAATGAAGTTTTATATAAAAGCTGACAAGTTGGTGTTTAATGTGGTGCAACAACTATCAATCATTCTGGGAAATAATTCCATCTCAAGTAATTTATTCTTTAGAGAAAAAGGGAATTGCTACAGTATGTCAAATTTACAAAACATTGCCATACGGCAAATTTTTGTCAGACATAAATACATTTAAAGTATTTTATTGTTTTCTCAAAAACAGGAGCACCTATTGTGATGAAATTTTCAAAGGGTAGTTTTATGACTGAGCGCAGAGAGGATAGGGTCACGGATAGTTTCCTCCTTGAGTGCTGTTTGCTTGGTTTCGCCAAAGTGGAGGAGATCAATTTGTTGGATTTCTGGTCCTTCAGCTACGTACAGGCTATCTACTAGCTTGTCAAGGGCTATGCGTCCGTTTTGCTGGGGTTCGGCAATCTGCTGAGGGCGTCTGATAAGATCATGGTACGTCCAGGTTTGTAGTGGACATCAAAGTTATAGCCCTGAACCTTGATCAGCAGTCGTTGCAAACGTGGTGGTGCACTGGATAGTGGCTTTCTCCATAATATCTCCAGAGGTTTGTGGTCGGTGTTGACTACAAACTCCTTGCCGAATATGTAGTTGTAGAATCTTGTTATTCCAAAGACAAGGGCAAGGGTCTCACGCTCTATGTTGGAATACGACCTTTGCGCTGAAGATAGACTTTTGGATGCAAATGCCACTGGTTTGTCATTTTGCAGTAGGCACGCCCCAAGGTCTTTCTGCGATGCGTCCACTTCGAGGACTGTGGGCACTTCCGGGTCAAAAAATTGTAGACTCGCATCTGCTGTTATCGAGTACTTGAGGGTTTCAAAAGCTGCCTGGTGGTCTTCTTGCCAAATGAACGGTACGTTCTTCTTCAGGAGCTCTCTAAGGGTCACCGCCTGGTCAGCCAGGTTTGAGATGTACGCAGAGACGTATGTGATAATGCCAGGAACTTCTGTAAGTCTTCTTTATCCTGTGGTGTTGGTAGGCTATGTATGTCTTCGACTCTACTTGGGTCAGGTCGGATACCGGTTGCAGAGTAGAGGGATCCAAAGAAGTTGAGTTCTTCGGTCTTGATGCGGCATTTGGAACTGTTGAAGACAAGTCCTTCCTTTTGGGCTGTTTCAAGTAAGCATATGAAATTGGCGTCATGTTCTTTCTCTGTTCGACCTACGACCGCGATATCATCGGCTATACCAACACATCCTGGCACTTGTGCAATAATGTCATCCATGCACTGTTGGAAAATGTCCTGGCTGATGGATAGTCCGAAAGGTAGGCGTTGGAAACAGTAGCGTCCAAAAGGTGTCTTAAACGTTGTTAGCTCTTGCGAGTCTTCTTTCAAGTGTACAGCCCAGTACCCGGCCTTGGCATCGAGCTTGGAGAAATACTTGGCATTGGCAAATGCGGGGTTAAGTTCCTCAAGCGTTGGTATTTTGTGCGGGCATCTCTTGAGACTCTGATTCAGTCGTTTTGGGTCTAGGCAAACCCGGAGGGAGCCATCTTGTTTCAGGCTGGTAGTAATGGAACTACACCAGTCGGTGTGGTGTGTAACCTTCCGAATGACCCCAATTTCTTCCATCCTGTTGATTTCTGCCTCGAGTTTTGGCTTAAGGTGCACGCTGCACTTCAGCACCTTCAGCACCTTCCTTCAGATGGAGACTCGCTTTAACGTTGAAGCTGCCAATCGTGTCAAACTGATTGGGAAATAGTTGTGTGAGGTCGTTGACTGAGTTAATAGGTCTACACTGTAGGTGAGACTGCTTAATATTCACCACTGTTGCTTTAAGTGGCTCAGCTGTAGGCTGTGGATTAGCTTGGGTTTGATGTTGAGCTGACATCAGAGTGGAATGGATGGTCACTACCTGGAGCTCGCGGCATATGGGAAGACCGGCGATGGCGGGCCCAGGGACATCCACAATGTAGAAGTTGCTACGTATCCACTCTGGCTGTTTATAACGGCATAGAATCTCGATGCAACCTAGACATGGTATGACAGTGCCGTTGTAGGCAGTTAGTTTTAATTCCACCGGCTTGATGTGGGATTTCCAATTGTCTCCGTACATTTGTTTGATTGTCCGGAGTGGCAAGGTATTGCCTCCTGCTCCTGTGTCCACTTTTAGCTTCAAGTGGCGTACTCCCTCAAGGTTTGGACAGATCACATCAAGGGTGGTGTATGCTTCATTGCTTTGTCGTCGTATGGAGTCCATGCAGAGGTTGGAGACAGTAATTGTGTGGTAGACGACGTCGTACGTGTCATCCTCTAGCGTGTACTCGTCCATATTGTTCGCATCATTCTGGTTTGTTGAGGGCCGTCGGCTTGTTGATCTCTGCCGTGGCGGCTTTCGGCGTCTACCAGTTCGATCGGCTGATTTGTTTCTTCGACGATCTGGGGTTTTGCTTTTCCGACAGTACTTGGCCCAATGGCCTTTGGAACCACATGCCTTGCATGTGTCTTGGTAGGCTGGACAGCGTCTTGGTGGATGGCTGAGGCCGCAGTTGCCACAGGATTTCTTCCTGGGTCTCATGGCATCGACGGATGTTGCGGTTGCTGATGTCTCTCCGTCGAGTGACTGGAGGCATTTCTTTCCTGCTGAGAGTGCCTCGTACTTGCTTCCATCATGAAGAAGTTCTTCTATGGTGTAGCCGATTGGTTTGTCCAGCAGGTCTCGCTGGAAACTGTCAGATTTCGTTGATGCGATTACTAGTTCGATAATACGCTCAGTTGCCTCATCTGAGGTGTAGGCACATTCGTGGGACTTGAGGCGGCACCTGTTGACAAACTCATCTAGTGGCTCGTCATCCTTTTGTCGGTACCTCAGCATTTCCAATCGATGAATGCGGAAATTTACTTTGATATTGAGCTGTTTCTCAAAGAGTTCCCACAGTTTGGATGGGTCTAGTTGGTCCTCAGGAGACAGGTTGGACGAGTTGATTTTCTTGAGGCCCTCTTTCCCAACAGCTATTTGGATTTTTACTGCACGTTTTGCTTGATCGGTGATGTTTTGGTCCAGGAAGCTAAGTTCCATGCGTTGTTTGAAGATCTTAAATTCATCCGCTATGTCTTTGGCATCCCACTTGATCTCTGGAAATTTAGCCATGGTTGTGGGTGGGGAGGGGAAAAATTCTGAAAGTGGGTTGCAATATTGAAAGTTGTAATCAATACTTGAATCAAAAGTGATCAATAGGAGTATTAAAATGAGCAATAGGAATTTTAAAATGAGCAATTGGATTATACGAAAAGCAATACAAATGAGTTGAAGTGATTTGAAAAATATAATGCAGTAAACCTATTAGTAGTGGGTGCAATCAGAAACGAAAATTAAGAAATGCAATATAAATTACTACCGATGGAATGCTATCTTGAATTAGAACTAAAATCAGTAATCAATTACAATGTCTTTATTGTTCAATAGTGTTCATCTAATAGTTCACCGAAAGTCCTGTGTTTCCATGGTGTACGGTGCACATTGTAAGTCCAGTTCCAATGTTCATTCATAAAAGTTGGAGATGCACAGTTCCGGCTGGTCCGCGGAGTAATATCCTTGAAAGTGATCTTGTGTAGTGGGTTCCCGGATCGGAGCGGAGTGATAAGGTCAAAGATCAATCCGGATCTGAACCGACGTCGGTTCAGATCCGGATTGATCTTTGACGCGGGGTTGTTGACGTGTGAGCGGTACGGAACTATTTTGTTACTACACAGTAATACAATGTGATAAAGTAGTGCAAATATGGCGGAAATAGTCACTGTTTTTAAAATTTATAAACTAATAAAAAATGAGTCAAATGACGCTATAAACGTTATCTATACCGTGAAAATTACAATGGCTGTTCCACAGTTTTCCTGGGTCCGGTGAATGGAAAGTTGTCGGGGCGGCAGTTTCCGTTGTTGAAACTCGACGCGACGAGATGGCCAAGTTAACGTTAGAAGTTGACTAGTCTCAGGTTGGGGCTCAGGGTCTGCAGCTAGTTGCGGGAAAATCCAGGGTGTAACGTTCGTACGCGTAGTGGTGCAATTGGGTAGCCGTTTGTGAGCGGGATATGCTGTTGATTCTCGGCTGGGGTTTGGGGCTAGTTGTCGCTGGTCGGCCTCAGGCAACGTCGGTGTACAAGGCAAGGGAACGGTATGTTTCCCGTTATCAAGGTCCTCCGATGGTGGGAAGGGTTTACTCGCCGTTTCGGTGATTCTGGAGCTCGATGTGATCTCTGAAGATGGTAGAGTTGGTTGGGCTGTGCGATGAGTCCGTGTGGTGTTGGCTCACCGGCTCACGGGAAGAACTACTGTGCTGGATTGGCGTTCACGCTCGTGTCCGCGCCGTTGTCGGTACCGCGCCTACGGTACGTTCACTCAACGGCGCACCCACGATTTTGTCTTGGGGGGGGGGGGGGGGGGCTCAAAGAAAATTTTACTCTCACAAATCAACTAGGCCTAGTATGTATATGTATGTATGTAATTTGGGGTTGTATGTATGTATAATATGTATGGATGGATCTTCCCATTAGGAACTCGGTAACCTCCATGGAGGGCATAAACGCCAAGCTGGCAAAAGCCAATCTCACTCACACACAAACATTAGTGTATCGTCTATAATTATAAACTGCACAAATCAATCAATTGTGATTCAGTAACTAGACGACAATACTTAATATAGGCATTGTGAAATCAGCGGTCAGCCTGGGATTCCGAACTCACAACCTTGTGATTGCAAGCCCTGCAGTCTAACCACGTGACCACGGTGCCATTAGTATAATAGGGGGCAGCAATTTTTAACCTCTATAGTCCTAGTAGAGGCATAGGATGTAAGGGTGTTCAAAAACTGGTTAGGTAGAGGCATAGGGTATAATAATAAGGGTGTTCAAAACTGGCTCCTAATCCTTTCATTTATGATACCTATAGTTGTAGATTGAAAAAAAATCATTTATTTGTGACAAATGTACAACTTTACTTAATAAATCTAGTGAGGCAATAACATTAAAGTAAAAGTCCAATCTACGACGCTTTAGTGCCATCCGATTTATGACGTCATCGATGTCCACATCTATTGCTCTATGTATAGCCATCAAAGCAAGGCCTGTCAGACGCTGGTTGCTCATGGTTGACCTCAAGTAGGATTTAAGGCGACGAAGGGTACTGAAGGTGCGTTCTGCAGTAGCTGAGGTAGCAGGGATGACTGCAAATATCGTGATAAGTGTGTGTATATTCGGGTACAGGTCCGCCAATCCTGGTACTGAAGTCAGAGTCTCTGTAGGTGTAGATGGTACATTACCGACAGCATTTTTCCACCGCGCACACCACTTATCAAACTCGCCTCTCACTATGCCTTCAGATTCGATGTCTTGTGCGTACATTTGCACAATGTCCTGGAGTTGATTGAAGTTGGTATCATTGCAGTATGCAGGCAATATGTACTGTAGTTTGGCGCATCTTTCAAAGTGGACTGAAAACCTTGTGCTGAGTTCACTTAGCAATTGATCAATGTAGTTGCCAAACATTGATACCCTGAAGTATTCTTCAGCTGATTGAGATGGATGATTTTCTCTACCTGTTTGACGAGATGCTGTCCGTGGTTTGCGTATGACGCCGTCTACTTCATCAGCCAACTTCGTTGCGTCACTAAACAACCGTCCAAACTCTTCTTCACTGTTTTCCCTCATTTGCTTGATGATCTGCTGCACATCACGCACAAGTCTAACGCATCCAACGAGGTCACATGTAGGTGACTGCAATTTCCGGGATAAGGGTAGGAGGACTCCGCTGAGCCGGTTTAGTATGGTTGTGGCCACGATAAATACCGGTACTGAAGATCTGAGAGCAGTAAGCAATGTGGACGCTCTTTGCGACGATGATCTGTCACCATTATGTGACACATACTCAAGGGCCTCCTCTATAGGGACGTAGAGTTCATAGAAGACGTTAACAGCCTCGTGCCTCTCAACCCATCTTGTGGTGCATAGTTTTTTCAGACGTTTGTGTGACGACTCTGGGGCCGTCTTGGTGATGTAGTCACTTAGGAGGCTTTGTCTCTTGGCCGAAGAACCAAAAAACGAACAAATCTCCTGAATGGTGCTGATCGTGTTTAGTATTGTAGGTAAGTTACTTCCATGAGAGACAACCAGATTTAATACATGACTTGCACAATGTGTGTACACTGCGAGTGGGTTCTTCTCTCTTATGCATGCTTGGACTCCATTAAATTGCCCGCTCATAGCCGAAGCCCCATCATAACCTTGACCACGCATATTCATGGGATCTAGAGTTTTCTCATGGAGTATGTCAAGTATGCTTTTCGCAAGTCCGTGTCCTGTGAGATCATTCACTGTTACAAAGTCAAAACTTCTCACATACTTTGCCATCATGTGCATATATCTCACTGACAGGCTCATTTGTTCTTTTGTGGAACAGTCTGTTGTCTCATCCACCAATACACTGAAGTATTCGCATCCTTCACTTCATCAACTATCTTTTCAGAGATAATATCTCCAACGGTGTTGATGATCTCATTTTGTGTTCCAACTTGTGTACATGGCGTTTCCTCCTGCAGTTTCTATGTGCCTCTTCAGATAATTGTCTCCAGCGTTGATGCGGAAACGAAGGGCTGACCTGAAGTTTCCATCATTTTCCGTGGATGTGTTGGCGATGTTGGCGATACTGCCGCTGTCTCGGTGACCACGAAATGAAATTTCCTGCCTTCCCAAAAAGAGCACAGTTTCAATCATAGGTCTGATACGCTGTCTATTGGTTATTATTTGTTGTTGTCTTGTGTTGTCAAGTTGATTGTCAATGCTTGGTACCTTGTTGGTCACAACCTTGAGAAACATCTGACATGAGTTGACAGCATCAGCATGATACTTTGCACTGTTGTGCTTGTTGAAGACTTCAATTGCGTCTTTGTATTTGTTAAAGGGAGTGCTTACTAAGGTTTTTAATATTTGATTGCCGTGTGCTCCGGCAGATTCAGGGGCAAAGATGAGACATGGTTTGCAGAAAACACCATTCTCTGCATCGCTGTATGCCAACCAGTTGTATCGTTTTAGCCAGCTATGTTGAAATCGTCTCCTAGAATTTGCACACTGTGGGAAGTTGAAGGAGGAATCAGGTACCCAGCAGTCTGTAATGAGGGCCAACTTTGTTTCATCGTCTAGCAATTTCCTCCCGTGCGCTTTACTGTAGTTTCCAATGTCGTACTTATTTGTGAAACCTGTACAGTTAGACCCTTCTATTATGACAGCTGTGGCAGACTCAATTTGTTTATTGCAGTCGTCTGAGCTTTCACTGCTTCCACGCTGTGGAACGGACTTAAGGATGCCGGTGTCATCAGGGAAAGGGTCATCAGGGGTGTTTTTAGAGCTACTCTCTTTGCTTACTGGGGCAAAGCTTAATTTGGCTTGCTTCAGTTTCTTGGGTGGGGGCCCACTGGTGCTCATTCTTAATTTCTGAGAAAGTACAAATCAAAATTACACATTTTAATTTAAAATTTTTTATTTTAATGCTAGCCCTTAATTTGAATCTTTAACATGGTGTTTATTTTTTGTATTCAGTATAGGGGCATATATATATTTAGTTATAACTTATTTATAATGGATGTTCGTCAGATTGTCAATATAGGCTCAAAACAAGAAATAGGGCCCAAGTATATATGTTAGACTTATTGCCACTCATCTGGGTTAGGCTGGTGCCCGCATGGTTTCCCCAGAATGTTGTGGTATGTTGGTGTAATCTGTGTACAGTGCTGCAAAAACAGCCCACTGGACTTCCAATTGATTATACTTACCGATGAAGCCAATCTCTGGAGTCTGGATTGCAATTTTTCAGTAATACTCCCTCTTGATAAACATGAACTTGAGTCAGTGGCGGACCGTCAGGGGGGGGGCTGGGGCAGCAGCCGTCCCCCGGCCCGGAGGGGGGGGGGGCCCGGACCCCCTCCCCAAAGAAAATGTTTTTTTTTTTTTTTTTAACATTCTGGTGGAGGGGGGTGGGGGTGGGGGGGTGGGGGTGGTTGGGGGACCGGGCCCGAGCTGGAACTTACACAAATCAACCGGGCCCTTTCTTTATTTTGAGCTCCCCTGAAAACATGAAGTGTAATCATGACGGGTCTCTCGGAAATCACGTGTGGTTAGGGAATGATGCCTGGGGGGGGGGGGGGGGCCGACCGTGCGCTCTGCCCCCCGGCCCGGCGGTAACTTGTTCCGCTACTGACTTGAGTGTATATCGTCGGCAAGATTTTTTGCTTTAAATAATTATATAGCGGACGTTGTTGAAGAGATCATTCCGGGGCGGTGCTACCTACTTTCCATCAATGGGCGGCAAATTCAGATCCTACCGGTAATCTTTTTCTTCTTTTTTTTGCTAAAACGGTGTCACATAATAATTATTTATATACTAAACTAAAACTAAAACCCTAACCTGGGCATGTATGTGATGTGTAATTTGGAAAGGGTAGGATTGCAGGCCTTTTTAATGCCCTGCACACAGCCGAGTTAAAGAAAAATGGAGAAAAGGAAACAACACATGATAAAATAAGATTGGATCTGGTCGTTGCACCAGAGTTACATGTTCATGCATATTCATTATACATCATCTAAAAAGAAATTGTGGGTAAACAAAAATGCATTACTTTATCCTTACACTTGTCCGGCATTCCCTTGAAAAGGGAAAAACACTTAAATTTGAAAAATGCAGGAACCACGTAAAATATATTTTAGCCCGGAAAAATTGGCACGTGGGATTCTAATGTATATGTTAATGTTGCAAAATTAAACAATTATAGTGAGATTACATGAGACATCATAATAAAATAATATTGGAAGAAATAATAAAAAAATTCCAGTGGAATAAGATGAAAAGGGCTGGAAAAAACATTTGCAACTTTTCTCCTCCCCTCTCTATCTCTTTTTTCCTTCTTCTTTTGTCCCTTTTTCAGGGACCCTCTTGGGGGCTCAAGCCCCCAAGCCCCCTGCTTGGGTGCGCCACTGCGTTCACTGGATTTGGTAAGGTTCCGTGTGGTACGGTGATTGCAGTGAACAGCAACGTGGTCGGAGTGGCTGTCTTTCGTGACTGTAAATGTTCGCTAATATCTGCCCAAACTGGCGGCGTTTGGAGGCTGGTTGATTGCTGTAACAATTGCACACGAGCCGTTGCAGCAGTTGTCACCTCGATGTACAGTCAGAATTCGGTGGGTTTTCAGTTCTTTTCTTCACCGCTGCCACCATGAAGTGATAGCTGTTTTATTGCTAGCTCAAGAATGGTCGGGAGACCTCTTACGTGTACAATACTACGCAGGGGGAAAATAGTCCCTAAACATATATCACAACAGTTTCTGGTCATCCACATATTTCCTTGTAATTAAACCACACGGTCACCTGTAACTACGATTATTCGAGATTTGCTGAGGAAAGAAATAAAGCACATGGTTGATTGTTCTGTTTCATGGAGTGTCGTGGCCGAGCGGTCTAGCGCACCGAACTCAAGTTCTGGTGTTGCCAGCAGCAGGGTGTGGGTTCGAGCCCGGGTCGTGACACTTGTGTCCTTGAGCAAGGTACTTAACCATAATTGCTTCGTCCTTCGGATGGGACGTAAAGCCGTAGGTCCCGTGTGTTGTATAATGCACGTAAAGTGGATTGTCGTGCGGTCTAGCGCACTGAACTCAAGTTCTGGTGTTGCCAGCAGCAGAGTGTGGGTTCGAGCCCCGGCCGTGACACCTGTGTCCTTGAGCAAGACACTTAACCATAATTGCTTCTCTCCACAGGGTTAAATGGGTACCTGTGAAGGCAGAGATGGTTTGCTCTATATGCGCTAGAAATGACAGCAATTGAGCTGTATACTCCCAGGGGAGCTGAGATGGTTTCAGGAATGATTTATGAGCCTTATGAGCCTTATGAGCAGGGATAATAATATAATGCGCCTTGAGCGCCATTTAGTTGGATACGTGCGCTATATAAATCTATACATTATTATTATTATTATTATGAATTCATGGACTCTTGTGAATCATTTGGTGCATAATTTATTGTGTGATATAACAGTAGGGAGAGACAATTAATTTCCAATCGGCGGTAAACTTCCTCCAAAACGAAGCTTGTCCCTAGCGTTTAGGTCGCTCAATACTAGGGTCCAGGACCACGTATATTTATTCGTAGTGATCAGGTCCTGTAGATAAAATAGTCCGCCACACTGCCTTGCTTTGTTTTAAATGACTTTTTCACATGGGTATGAACGTTTGCCCGATTTGTGAGGCCTGTCTTAGCCACCATACTTTGTATTAGGAGTGACGATATTGAATTTTTTTGATAGTCGATTATCGACATCATGATATCGGCCATATACGATATTATCGTCTCAATACGCGGATTTGTTTAAATATATGAAAAAATGTATGTATTGAACATTAGTGACATTGGACACTGATATATGAACTACTTTTACATGCAAGTTCTACGAGGAAGTTGCATAGGTAATACACAGTTACTCCAAACAGTCGCTCCAAAACGAGCTGAGTTCTTCGATTTTTGCCACTCGGTGCGACAAACATTTCATAAAAAAACTCACTGTGATGTCCATAAACAAACTCATGGTTTATAATGCCTACAGCCTCCATCCCAGAGCTGATATGAAAATGAACAGGCAATTGATTGATGGTTTGTCGGTTTTTCGGTTTTCAGTTTTCGGTTTTATTGGCTCCTGTTTACCCAGTTCCCGGGTTCCCAGTTTCCCGATTTCAGGTTTCAGTATTTTGTTTTTTTTGTTTCCGGGTTACTGGGTTTCTGGGTTCCTGGGTTCTCGGGACCCAGGATTCTAGGGTCCCCAGTTTCCCAGTTCCCTGGTTTCCTTGTTTTTGTTTTTTGGGTTTTGGGTTTTGAGGTATTTTAAGTTTTTCTGTTTTGGCTCCTGGTTCCCGGTTTTGCGGGTTCCCAGGTTATCTAGTTCCTGAGTTCCTGGGTTCCTGGTTTCCCGGATTCAGGGTTTTTTTTCTTTCGGTTTTTTGGTTCCTGGGTTTTTCCGTTTTGCGTTTTTCAGTTTCTCAATTTCCAAGTTCCAAGTTTCCGGTTCCACGGTTTCAGTTTCCCAGGGTCCCCGGTTCCCCGAATTCCCAGTTCCCCAGTTTCCCAGTTTTGGTTTTGTTGGTTTTTTGGTTTTTAGGTTTCGTTTTTTTAGCTCCTGCTTCCCGGGTTCCCAGGTTTCCAGGTTCCTAATTCCACAGTTCCCTGAATTCTCGGTTCCCCAGTTTCCTGGTTTCCTGTTTCCCAGTTTACCAGTTTCAGGTTTTGGTTTTTTTGGTTTGTCGCTTTTTCGGTTTTTTGCTTTACCCAGTTCCCAGGTTCCCGGTTTCAGTTTTTTGGTTTTTCAGTATTTTGGTTTTTTGGGTTGTCGGGTCCCCGGGTTCTAGGGTCTCCAGTTTCCTGGTTGTCCGGTTTCCTTGTTTTTGTTTTTTGGGTTTTTTCGGTTTTTAGGTTTTCAGGTTTCTGTTTTCTGTTTTTGTTCCTAGTTCCTAGTTCACTGGTTCTTGAGTTTCCAAGTTCCAGTTCCCCAGTTTCAGGTTTTGGTTTTGTAGTTTTAGGTTTTCTATTTTTCAGTTTTCTGGGTTCCGGGTTCCGCTTGCCCGGGTTTCTGGGTTGTCGGGTCCCAGTTACAGGGCCCCCAGATTTTGCTCAAAATCTCCCAAAATATCATTTCCAATCCTCACTTCACTACACTTTCCTCTCCTTGAGTAGATCCTCTGTCATCTTTTAAAGGAAAATCTGTGAAATTTGTCATATTTGGATAGAAAACGTGGCGGGTTGTATTCTACATTCTTTTCATGCAAAGAAATATATTATTTGACAAAATGTTAATAGCAGTTTTACACATTTCAAAGTTTTAAAGTACTTTTTGCAAACATTTTAACCACCTTCCATATTGATCTTTCAGGAATATTGATTAAAAGTTTTTAGAGCTTCTCCAAATTTATTTCAAAATGTAAAAAAAAACTTTTTCAAGATTAAAAACAATTTTACATCCATCTGGAATAACATGAAGCATGATTTAACTTTTTTCTTTCGTATATAATTTCTGTGCCCCCATAAACTTCCAGTTTGGGGGTGAGTCATTACACCAACATCAATTTCATGACCAAAATTCTGTGTGTCTCAAAAACAGCACTCAAGACGTCCACACGTATAAACATGTATTGAAATTCAGCATTTTACAAGATAATCCTTCACTGAAACATCAAACTTCTAACTTCATTTGTAAGTTACTGTCCAGTTGATTATATAAATTTAGGTGCATCATTTAGGGTAAATGGTAGCCCCATTCTAGGGCCAATAAACTGGACTCCCTCTGTATCCTTGGCCCCTAACCCCACATGTACAAAAAAGTGTCTGCTTGGTCAAGGTTACCTAATCACTAAAGTTTAGGTTGCAATAATTAGCAAATCAAAAGTTGAAAAAAAGAAAAATCGCCTATTTTTTTGTACATGTGGGGTTATGGCCAAGGAGATACGGAGGGCACAATGGAGGGATTCCATTGTACATGCCCTAGAATGGAGCTAGGTCATATAGGTAAATGGAGGATTTGTCAACTGTACTACACTACACTGTACTATTTCTGAGGTTACTTTTTACTTTGACATGTTTGACATACATGATACACTGACAGTACTATTAGTAATAAAATTTAACCTGCTCACCTCGTAGAATGGCTAGTTTTGTAAACAGAAAAGTGAAGTATGGTTTCTATTAGTTACTTGAAGCCTAGCTAGGAAGTAGTTTTTTAAATTTCACGTTTATTATCAAATTAGACGATTGCTCAAAGAAATGAGCTGTCCCGCGTCTTTTCAAAATTTTTGGAGCGCGTTTGAAAACAATATAGACATTGGTATAATGAAATATGCAAAGAATTTCACGTTTCGCCGATATCTGATTGGAAACAACAAGTAGACAAAAACTCCAAAGGATTAGGAACAGCATAAATTATTATAATGATCTCAACGGTTACATTTCGGTAGCTGGAAAAGACTACAATAATTCACATCGATACGTTGAATATCATAACGCGTATGATAAAATCATTTAAAACCGCTAGATTGATGGAGTTTAATATTGATCGTCGAATTTCTTAATTTTCCTTTACGCGACTCACACACCTTGCATGACGAGATGAGAATCGTATCCTCGTAGGTTGTGAAACATAACTGGGATAAATGTTTCGTCTGGTTTCAGACTTAGTTGAATATTACACTCGCTATGCGCTGCGCCTCGATATTTTCCAGTCACGTGACAATGATCGAATACTTTCTTGTGACCTTTGTATAAAAAAAATCACAAATCCGACACTTGCTAGCTTTTTTATAGTTTTCTTTATCAAAATTCGTCATAAAACTTTTTTTTTGAAACTTTTTTTTTGTAATATTTTAACAAATCAATGATCTTGAATTTTTCTTTGACAATCTCATCTAAAAAGTGTTTAGCGGCATCTTCTCTAAACATATTGTGCGATATAATTTTACCGTCGCATCGCACAATCACGTACGAATACCCACAAACGATGTGATCTTGAAACTTTTCAGTATTTTTTCTCACATCAAGCCCGTTGTCGTCAGTCTTTTCAAGTATACATTCAAAGTCCGCGTATATAACAAAAGGAACTTTCATCTTTTTTTGATATTTTTAAATCTCATCGTATCATTCTTTCCCTCGATTGGCACCTTATAGATAGTCGGTCCGTACTCAGATTCATCGCAATTTAATATATGATCTTTTAACAAGTCTTCTCTTGTATAACCGTGAAAACATATATCGCAAAAATGTTTTTTATCCTTGTTTTTTGTTTGATAGCAAAGTAATGGACTTAAATCCTTAATAAAAACGTAGTGTGATTTAATTCCTTCTTTTTCGTCTTTAATGAATCAATAATAAATGTATACGTCTCATATCATTTGGTTGCTTACTACGATAGCAAAGTTGTAATGTTTTGTCTTCGTAAAATATAACGTTTATCGCCAACTTGTTTTGTTGTTCTACTTTTTGATTTGATCGATCGGGTTGGAAAATCGATACCCTCAAAATTTAATCAGTCTTCTTTCGGATAGATAGAAGGTCTTTCCCAATGTATTTTTTTTCTTTTTTTCTTTTTCTTTTTTGATTTTTTTTCTTCCTTTTTCCGCATAATAACGAGCGCAACGTAACGCCCATCGAAAACATTCCGTCGTCTTTGTTTTTTACGTTAATGCACGCTTGTTTATTTTCCATCCACTTGTCTAAAATGTTGACGTTTTGAAATTTTATAATCTAAACTTACAATACGATCTACCTTTCAAACGTATCATTTCACCTTGTCTTGTTTCTAAAAGTTTAACGTGAGTTATAAATTCAGTAATCGGTAAATTATATGGTAGAGTTCCATCTTCTGAAATAACTCTAATTACTTCTTTATCAGTTTCTATTACTGTCTCTATTTTTTGGCTACGTTGATCTGGTAAAGGTGGTAACTTTCGACTTGTTTCTCCACGAAGAGGTGTTTTATCGATAAGAACATTTGGTGTTAATGGTCTTTGTGGCACTTCTATAGCCTTGTTTGCCGCTTCTAATGCTTCATCTAAAACATCTATTGTATTTTTTTTGATAAGCTTTTTAATGTAAAGTCACGTACACCCAACTGGTTTCTAACAAAATCAGTACCGCCATGATTGGCTATTCTGGCTCTAGTGACTATCGTACTTAGTGCAACAAATTTATAATCGTCACCCACATACGTTAACATTACATCATCGTAATAAAAACCATCTGACAGACGATGAAAACGTTCGTATTGAGGTAATTTGTTTAATTCATAACCATTGTCTATTATTACCTCCTTAATAAATTTATCAGCCTTATCAGACGTTAGTTTCGCTTCTCGATTTAATTCCGAGGCGTCTTTTCTTCTTTCTAGTAATCTTTCTAATCTTTCTAAATTTTCTCTTTCTTCTATTTCTTGTTGATATTCTTCTTCTATTTCCCGAAATTCAGCCACCGTTTCTACGATACAACAAGTTTTGATGATTTTATTATATTTTTTATATACGGCCTCGCGCTCGTTTCTCTCTTTTAAAATTTCTTTTTGAATGTCGTCTATTTTTTGTAAACGAAACGCGTTAACGTTTAAATCTTGGACATTGTTAGAAGTATCTACAGAGGATAAAATTGGATAAACTCTCGTTGTTTCTGTAGGGGCACTCATTATTCTATTAATAATAAAAGATTTAAAAAAACGGAAAACTATTAATTTTTATATCGTAACAGATTCCAGTTTCTAGAGAGCCAAAAAAGATTGCTTGTGTAAAAACTTTTCTATTGTAGTCGGTGTTTTCTATTTTGAAGCAGATTCCACATTCTAAATGCTTTGCTTCATTATCACCAAAATAAAATTTTTGACTAAAATCTTCTTCTAGAAAAAAAAATCGGGTCCTTCCCACGGGTAAATTTCACGTTTTGAAACGCTAACGGTAAACTTTTTATTTTTATATTGAAACAGATTCCAGTGTTTTCAGCGCCGAAAAAGCTCGCTTGTACAAAAACTTTTTTATCTCGAGTTTTGTAGGAAATTTCGTATTCTAAATGTTGCGATTCTTCGTTAAAAATTTTTTTTTTTATCTCGAGCTGGAGAAGGAATATGATATACGTTGACTACAAAATTGCGCGTTACCGAATGCGAATAAAGACCGTCGACTTTCATAAATTTTACAAAAATTGAACAGTACGTCGGTGATACATCGAACATGAAAAAGGGTAGTTTAAGCACACCGTGCCATCCGAGTATAATGTTTAATTAAATGTTTAACTAAATTTATTAACGGTATCGTTTGTATAATTTCATTCGGTTCGATAAATCCGTGACGTTCGTAAATAAAGGGATCAGTGATAAAGTTGTTGTTGATGTTGGCTGTCGATGCCGCTTCTTCGACTAGGGCCGTAAATACTCGCCGTTTATATATTAAACACATTAATGTTTTATTTAATTTCAACGGTTAAAATAACCGGCATACCGTGATTATTTATGTCTCTTTCCGATAGAATCTTTAATTTGAAAAGTCAATTCGTTTAAAAGTACCGGTTTTAAGATTTTTTTCGCAACGGATTAGAATATTCCATCCACATATTTTCGCTTTAGAAATTTGATCGCAATGAATGTATATTATTTTAAAAGGCTGCAAATCAAGTTTTTTCCTTCGTGCTCTCCATAGCTAGATAATCATTCGCAAACCCGAGTAAATTAGCTAAACCCGCTGAAAATTTAATTTTTCGATTTTGTTGAGTAATATTTATAAAGATTTTACCGAACTTTTCATCGACGACGAACGTAATCCAAGGAGTGTTTTTAAGACAATGTTGATAATTTCTTTTATGTTATAAAGTCCGGGTTCGATAAACTCGACCTCTTCTTCTTGTTGCTGTTCATTTCTTTTCATTTATCGTAGTACGATGTCGAAATATTTTTGATTTTGTACGTACGTTATAATAAAACCCGACAATGTTAACGCTCTTTAAAGAAATGGTGAGCTTACCGTCATGATTATCGATTGTATTATTTAATGAGATTGTATTATTTAAATTTTAGTTTCGATCGTATGATACATTTTTATATTTAAAATTTATAATTTTATATTTGTATTATAATAAAATGTCGATTCCGCAAGCATTTCGGAGTAATTTATTAAAACGGGAACACTTTTTTTTTTTTTGGGGGGGGGGGGGTTTGTAGAGTAGATTTGACGAGGCGATAGGTTTGGTTGATGACGTCATCGATGTTTGATGACGTCATAGAGGTGGTTGTTGAAAAGAAAAAGAATTGCTGTGTGGTAGTAGGGAGATGTTGAGGGAAAAAAAGAATATAGACGAGAGAAAATATGAAAGGTGAATGATGTGAAAAAAAGTTGTTGAGGTTTGATTGTATTGTTATTAGATTTTAGAATTAGAAAAAAAGATATTGTTTTTTATCGATAAAAAATTTAAATAACGAATTTATATTATGTAGATTAATATTAAAAGAGGATGGAAGGAAAATATTTATCAAAGTGGACATTGAGAGAATTAAAGAATTACGGTCTTAATAAAAGACTAAATGTATTACCAGACAGTAGTACGAATAAAGTAAATAAACGGTCATGGTATATCGCAGTAAAAAGATACAAAAGAAGATTTTAAAAAAGACCATTATCGAAACAAACGTTAGCTCAACTTAGACAAGTATTGAAGAAATTCGTTTACCTGCAGGAAGGAACGGAAGAAGAGGGGTGTTTTTGAAAAAAGACTATTTGAAGATTATTAAAAGAGCGTATAAAGAGTTGAGATTTGATAGACGAGTTATTATCGGCGGAAGTTATTTACGTCAACGAAAAATAACCGTACCGTATTATCATAGCAAAGAAAAAGATGTAAATGTATTTTTGAGAGATCGTAAACTTGTATCCTTGATAGATTGTAGACCATAATTGCTTAAATCCTTCGGAGATTTGCGAGAACAAATAAACATCAATAAAGTTTATGATAGCGTAGTTGACGGTTACATAAATGAATCGTAAAGTGGAATTGCCAGCACACACTGCTGTGGCTAGCGCACACAGACTCGGATACGTTTTGCCAGCAGCAGAGTTTGGTTCAGACGGTATCAGAAGCCCAGCCGTGAACACCTGATACGCAAAAATAAACCAAATCAAACAGTAAATAACACGACGAGATTAGAGCTTTTAGCCAAGTAAACTCAACACTGTCCTGAAAATGGGTACCTGTGGACTGAGATGGTTATCTCTAATACTTTTAAGTAGCGTAATTAGGCTCACACGTCCATACTCCCAACAAAGAAAGCTGAGAATGGTTTGGAAAATACTGGATATTTCTGATTTATGAGCCTTATGAGCTACTTATGAGGAAAAGAGAGATATAGCGCCTTGCAAAGTTAGTGGATACGTGCGCTACTGATAAATCATACAGGCCTGTAAAGAAAAAAGACTTGTTGAAATGTAGTTTTGCAGATGTAAAATACATAGATTGTGAATCAATACGCCAATAAATAATTGCGAAAGTATAAAATATATATCAATACATAAGTTTAATTATAGAAATTAATAGTTGATTTATTATAAACCGAACTCAACAAATATTGCCAGCATTGCCACCGTTGTGGCCTGCTGTCCGATCTAGATAGACAGGATTAGATAGATAGGAACTGGGTGGTATTGAACTGCCAGTCAGATGCAGAAAGAATCCACTTACATTGTTTCCTGGAGAAGAAATAAATATATATATAGGTATATATATACATGGGCGTCAACAGGGGGACGGGGGATAAACTTCCTTGCAAATCTGAAAAATGGTGAGTGGGACTGATATCATCGTTTGGTCCTCCACTTTTCAGAATAGCTGCATATGTCTGATTTTGGCCTATCACATTGCCATGACTCAAATAGAATCAAACCGAGGTATTAGTGAAAATAAGTTTACTTCGTTGACTCAGATGCTTCAGTTTCTTGGTGAAAGACAACATTCATCAGTTTAACATTGAGATGACCAGATGAGGCCTAATGAAAAAATCGTTGGGACAGGCAAAAGTAGATATAATCTGAATTACTTCGTGGATAGTTTTACAGAACTAGGACCTTAATTAATCAATGAACGTGATCCAGGGGGTCAGTTTGTAGCAATGATTAGTTTGAACAAATATATATCAATACATAATTTAATTCAAGAAATTAGTACAATTTAGTGTAAACCAACTCAACAAATATTCACAGCACCAATTTAGCCTCACCTACACCCTTAATTATGTAAAACAGATTCTAGATGGGCAATGGGACACCCTCCCCTGTAGATAACTCCCTCAGGACACAGAAAGATCACTAATTGGGGCTCTGTCCCCCACATTTTCTTTCATAAGTTGTTGACGCCTATGGTATATAAATATATATATATATATATATATATATATATATATATATATATATATATATATATATATATATATATATACAATTAAATGTATTTATAAATGACTAATTAAATGATAAAAGATAGTGAAGAACTAAAGAAGTTCTAAATCACAGCAGCGGCGCCACATATTTTCCAAGGACAGTACCATTAATATGAAAATGGCATCATTTGAAAGGGGTATAATGGGCTACATCATGAGGGGTCAGCCAAGAATTGCTGAAACATAAAAAGGAATGCGGTCTACATGTACATTTGGGAAATAAGTAGAACAGTTGATGATTTTAGATTATAATAATTTTTATTATGTAATAAATTTATTCATAAACCACTTGGTTTTGCTAGTTGCTATTCAACAATATCAGGAAATGCACTGTACTCATGTTCATTCAAGACAAGGTCAGATGGAATTTTCTTTTGTGGTGGTTGAGACATGAAATCAGCACGGAAGGGTCTTTTCTGAGGCAGGGCTCCCTTTCGTTGTTTTTCCTGCTTATAGGTTGGATGTGATGGAAACACTGTCTGAACTGCTTGCTCAAGTAGCTTATGATGGCTTCCTTTGTGGTCATCCATCTCTTGGATAAATTCCTACATGAGTAATAAACACATGAAATATTTGTCTGTTATTATACACACCAAGTTATCAAAATCTATGACTAAATTTCATTTTCTGCCATACTGGTAAGGCTAAGTGTGAGGTGAGAGATGGAACAACTTTTTTACAGCCCCTTGAATACACTATTGGTCCATGCTGAATGGGTGTTAAGTTGATGATAGGAAACCTGACTTGAAATATTTCTACCTGATGTATTTATATTGTTTTTTGAGAAATTAGTAAAAACAAATTATCAAATCTACAAAAATTAATTCATGTCTCAACGAAGTATAAATTTCATAAACAAAATTAATAAAACAATTACTGATGTAAACATACTTTACCATTTTCTCATATATTGCAATAAAATGAGTTAACTAAAACTTTCACAGGTTGGAACACTCCTTCCTTCATGCTCACTCTGAGCTCCCAAAATTGGCAAGTTCAGGTTACCTCTCCCATTTGTTTCTTACCTGGCATAGGTCGGTCTTGAAAATTTTCAGCCACTGAAGTCCGTTCTAAATAAACAGAAGAAACAGACAATAATTTGTAAGAGTAGCATGTAACTTCTCTTCTGAAAATTAATGGAAAAGTAAATGTCAAGTTAGCTAGTGCAAAAGTACAGTGAAATGTACACTGTCAGTAAAGAATTGCTGTACTATTTAAGTAAAATACACTGCGTAACAATTAATGCAAATATATTTTGTGAAATTTGACTAAAGCCAAGGGTCATTGCATACCAAAATATTTGGCGTAAGGTATGTAAACTGCCTAACAAACCTCACTAGTAAAAGTAAAGTTTTCATATGGGATTACCATTTCTTGCATTGCAAATCGTCTGTTGTACCTTAAGAAATCTAATTGAACCATAGTTTATCAACATTTTAATCCCTAAGCTTGCATGTGTGACCAGGCACTTTTTGCACTGTCCTCATACATTATTCATGGTAAGTGATGTAAGGTGACACCCATGTGCCCTAGGGTTGGGGACACATGCCTCAGAGATATCTTCGGGTTTAGACCATGAGTATACATGCTAGTGCAGTAGTGGCCGAGTTAAGGCTCTGAGAGAATAAGGATTTAAAGTTAGTGTATTTCAGAGAATCTTGTTCTTTTCTTGCTGTGCTTTAATAAAACTGTAGACTTTGCATTTTTCATTCTTAAAGTTTTGGGTTTCATATAGTATACTATTAATTTGTAGATCTAGTGTATTCTGCTTGAATGAAAAATACCAACGCACTTGTAATGTAAGCCAAGAACAGTCTGTCATTGCATGTGTATTACTAGACAATCTGAATTCCTCAGAATACTTGGTTTGTCAGGTATTTTACAAATCATATCCCAAATATTATATGGCATGAAGCATGGCTTTAGTGTTAAAGATTGGCACCATAACAGTAGTTGACGTACAAAACAATCAATTTGAACCATTTCTAATCCTAGTCTAAGAACTTGGACTCACAAACTGGCATGAGCCAGTATAGAGTCCAAGGTCATACTGTACTAAATAAATGTGTAAGTGTAAGTAAATGGAAAATGCCTCGCCTCAAAAGTCCCAGGAAAGGACCAGTGAACACTGAAGCTGGTTCCTAGCAGCATGTAAGGAATGAACACTGTAGAAGATAATAATAGTAATACTATCCTTGTGTCCCTACCATTGCAAAAAAAATTGAAACATTAGGCCATAAATGGCTAAGAAATGATAGAGAAGTGGCAGTACGGTAAATCATCAATGTGTGCCATTTCTGAACTGTTGCTCTACCATTTTTTGCCTAATTTCTCACTTTTTGCAAGGGTATGGACACAGGGTTAGTATAATCCTTACTTGCTAATAGTACTACTAGGAACCAGTTTCAAAAACCGGCTTGAGCCAGTGTAGAGTCCAAGCCAATACTGTACAAAAAATTATCTATTACTATTAGTACATAGCAAATGTCTCGCTCCAAAAGTCCCAGAAAATGTAACATTGAAGCTGGTTCCTAGAAGCAAGTACGGATCATAGAAGGTAATAATTATAATATCTTTGTGTTCCGACACGTGCAAAAGTGAAAAAGTAGGCCTAGGTCCCAAATGGTGGAGCAATAGTGAAGAAATGGAACACATTTACAATGCAATTTCTACATCACTGCTCCGCCATTTTGCATGTTTTGGGCCAAGATTTTCACTTTTTGTGCGGGTAAGAACACTAGGATAGTATTATTAGGCCTATCAATTTCTATGATCCTTATAGGCCTACTTGCTCACAGGACACAGAAAAAAAACAGCTTCAAGTGGTCATTTTCTGTGACTTATGAAGGCATTATTTTGTGACTGATACTTAATACTACTTACTAGACAATTTTTGGTACAGTATTGACTTGGACTTCACTGGCTCATGCCAGTTTTTGAGTCCCGGTTGCTCAGATTAACTTAATAGACACTTTTTGTACAGTACGACCTTGCTCATGCCCGGTTCTGAGCCCGTTAGTACTTGGACTAGTCACTAACGAATTGTAGGCCTAGCCTAACGTTACTACTATTGCTGGTAGTGGTAGTGGTATCTGTATCTGTCAGTTACTGCAACAAACTCCACGTGGGATATATAAGTTGCAGGTGTGGTGTGGCCAGTAGACAAAATTTAGTGGTGAGCTCCCCTTATGAAAGTAGTAATTTGGATTGTAGGCTAGTGTAAAGTAAATCATGATGATGTAGATACATGTACATTGAAAACACCTGTTTAAATTACCCACCTTTTCCACAGTTCGAGCAAAAAATGGCGGCATTGCTCAATTCGTGTCCACAGTTGCTGCAAAAAACCATGCTTTCGCACCGAAGAGTTTCAAAATGTCCGTCAACTGCTGGAATAATGCCCGCGGTGCGGTACGGTACGGTACGGTACGGCGGACGTGTATACATGTAAATGTGTACATTATGTATGATAATATGTACTGTACTGTACTGTGTAGGCCTTGTCAAAGATACTACAAAAGGAAGATAGGACACTAGTCAGGGTTGCCAGTTTTCCGGAAGCCCAGTCCGCCAAATTGCCCGCCAAATGGGAAAAAAAAAACGCCAAATTTGTATTTGATGTATTTTTAGGTAATTGACCCTATATGTAAAGGTATAATACATGGGATTCAATTCGTTACAATTAAGATACGTTAACATATCATTTGAAAATGTAAATTTAATAAAAAATCTTACTTTTAATTTCCTCATATTATTCCATGTTCATCCCAGTCGAGGTTTACCACGGAGGTTCGGTCCGAGCGCACACATCTCATGCGTCTCGATCAGGAAGGACAGTCTTCCTGCAGTCTCCTCATTAAATCATATTAATTCATCATGTAACTGAATGATCAAATAAGTCTTTGAAAACTTGAAATCAGTGTTCCTTTGAAAAGATTAACACAATTTCAATTTAAATAAATAAAACAAGAAGTTACAAAACACCATAAAAGCGAACATCAAATCATAGTGTGCCACGTCACGGGTAGCACTAAGCACATACAAGTTGAACGTATTAGGAGTTCATCGAATTCTTCCGGATCGTCTCGGTGGTTCATTCACATCTGGCTCTATCTGATACATATTGTTGTTAAACAGACTGTACATCCTTTCCGTGACGACAAATCTTTGCAGCATTTAGACTGAAAATGCAGCGTGGTCCTGATCCGTGTTATGGCCTCCAGTGTGTTTCAGACTCATTCTGTTATTTATTACTTTACTACTTTACTACTAAATAAACTTCCAGGAAATCCCAAACTTTCGGCAGTCGCGGCGCGCTTTGTAACAAATCGTGTTGTGGAAATACTCGACCATGTCGCTCATTCATAACAAAATAACACCCATTGTATAAGGTACTGCGTAACTGACATTGACGGCATTGTTATTGTTTGTGAGTGACTGAGCACAGCACTGGATAGCGGACCGTCTGCACGCACGGCGCGCCGTGCGTTTGGGCTTTATATCAGTTCACTTTTATTTTTTATGGTAGGCCATTTGAAAACGCCAAAAAAACGCCAAAAAGCCGTTTGGCGGGCACTTTTAATTTCTACCCGCCAAACCAACTTAAAAAACGCCAAATTTGTTGTTTTTGGCGTGTAAACGCCAAACTGGCAACCCTGAGTCACTAGTGCCGTTTTGCACGGCAGCCGATGTAACGGTAGACTCAGTAAAATTGGTACATGGGGAAGGGCGCCATCACGTGGTAGGTAGGTAAAACGAAGCAGACGACGTTAACAAAGTGTGGAAAGCCATAGGAAGGTAACGGCAAGTTTAGGGCAAATTCGCGTTATAGACAAAGATGTGAAAGACTTAAATGATGATTGAAATGATACATATTGTATAATATCCATCTTAAAATGGTATGCATAGATTTGAAAAAGTGTTCCTTCAGGATTTACAAGGGGGGTTATATAAAGCAAATGGGAAATACATCGGGTGTCTTTTCTGCAGACTACGATTTTTTTGCTACCCAAGTCATGATAATCTTTTTTATACAAGTGGATTGATTTTTATTTTTATTTTGTCTCTGCCTTTAAGAAAGGTTTCCTATCTCAATAGATTTTTAATTAAACCAACAAAGTGGAAGCAAAAGCTGAGATCGTGTCCTGTATATCATCAATCACAATAAGAAGGCCCCAATTAATGATCAGCTGTGCTGGATGAGCAACCATCTGTAAAGATTTCTATCAATAAATAATAAATAAATAAAAAACACATTTTTTTGAGGTTGGTCTACCATTTTATCTAAGTCATCACAGATATGGTTAAAATGGTCATCAGTTTGTTCTGTGTTCCCCTCAGAGTTTCCAGAATTTTCCCAGATTTCAAAGAGATTGTCAAATCCAGAAAACTATCACTATCAGATTCACAATTTTGGTTTCCCAAAGGTGCCATCATCTTGCTACACATCACTTGTTTCAAAGCTGCTCTAAACTCATTAGCTGTAGGGTTATCTCTATGCCCTCCCCTGCTTCTGAGAATCGAGAATAGGTTCTCAAGACAATCTTGGTTCAGCCTATTTGTCAGAAGAAATGAGAAGTGTTCCCCAGTGGTTAACTCATTAAACAATTGAACAACAGCTGTGATAGTGAGTACCCATCCCTGAAAACATGCAATTTTTGTTCTGTTGACCCTTCTTTACTTTCCATTTCTTTATCCATTCAATACACAATCTTTCCAGAAGCTAACATGAACTGAGCTCGATGTTGCAGCTGCTCTGTATATCTTAAGTTTCCTCAATTTTCTTGAATTAAAGGAATCAAAAAGTTTGTCCATCTTCTCTAAAAACTCAGCAGTATACAATGCTTCTGATGGTAATTTACCAAGTGAAGAGTAGGTTAATATCCCTGATGCTACACTGTGACTCATGACCTGGGAAGCAAGGCAAACCTCATTTTGCGAATGGTGGAGTTCTATATGTTTAGATGTCAACTTGGGTGCCATCCTTAGAGGCAACTTGGAGTCATGATTGTAAAACTCAACAATGTAATTCCAGTGAACTTCGTGTCCATCCACAACAAAATGTGTTGTTTCAAGTTGTTGCGGACACTTCAACAAATGGGTGGATCAAACATGCAATATATCTTCTGGACATTACCATCACTTGCCTTTCTCTCAATGAATGGTTTGTCTGCATTCACACCCAACATACGAAACATTTTTCGATTATTTGATCCCTGGTCCCCGATGACTACCTTTACAGTAAAGCCTGCATCTTCTATTCTCTTAATGCATTCAAGTAAGAGAACCTTTGTTTTACTACCAGGTGTAGCTGCATTAGCTAAGAAATAACCCACTGGTTGCTTCCACTACATGCTAGGCCTCGCACCATAAATACAAGTGCTTGAGTTGCCACATTTTTGGACTTGCCAAAGAGCCAAAATCTTCCATTCCTTCAATTATGTCCTTTGCAAATCATAATACAGCCCTGACTTAAGACTCATTTCATCAAGTGTCAATACACAAACTTTATCTCTTTCAGACATAGTTTTAGCCTTCGCTGCAATATTTCAAAGCTCGTGTTATTAAAGCCGGCTGCCTCTCATTTCTTTTCCAGCCATCTTCGAAGAGATCTCTCACATGGCAAAGCAAAATTTTGCGGCAAAACCCATAAGCACTTGGACTTTGGTAGTGAAGGGCAAAGGCAAAAGTTTATCCTTGTTTGTGTATCGTCTGCCCTTCAAACGCTGCTTACCTATTCTAAGCTGGCTAGCAAAGAAATCTAAAGTGTTTGTATCAGGTATCTACTTGCATTCTTGATAATGTTATTGATTGATCCAGACTTGGAAGCTTTCTCTAATGATGCTGTAAGTGTTTTGATTTTCCCCTTTAGTCTGTGAATCTTTACTCTATGTGAAGACACTTTGGGCTTTGTACGTTGATGAGTATTCTCTCCTGCAGTATCTGGATCAGGCATTGCATCCACTGAAAAAAAAATGGAGTAAAAGATGGCTTAAGCACATTATTTCATATGAGTATGGAAATCCAAATCAGAACAAGTATGACAGCACCTGAGTATGACTTAAAATGTCAACAAAAGACACTAGTTTTCTTTGTATGAATGTATTCTCATTAATGTAGGAAGTGGCCATTTCCTGGCCAGAAGGGTCTAGTCAACAATTCACATGTGAAAATTTGCAAATTTCAACTGGATTGAATGTGTAGTAAAATTTCATTTGCATATTTATCTTTACCTGGTTCATTATATAATGAGCTGTCCTGGTCTACATCAGATTCTTGGTCTACCATGTCCAAAGGATCTTGAGTACCTGGTTGCAGTACTTTGTGCTGTACATTGTCTCTTTGCATAGCTGTGGTGTGCCTCTACCTTACTGTGTTCTCCTTCAGAAGCTAAATGTAAAATGTTACAATGAATAAAAATAAAAATCGTGATTAAAATCAACATTATTACTCCACTCATATTTTCCTCCTTTTTGTTCATCTGGGCAAGCAGCATTATTATTCCCACATAGCTAATTATAACATTAGATATATGGTGACAACCAGTTATAGTAACCTGGTTGTCACCCAGCCATAAATCTAATTTCTGTCAACATTGTTTTTTATCAATAATTTTAGTTCACACATTTGAAAAAAATTACACAAAATTTCAACAAAGCAATTTCAACAAATCAATACCTGTCTTAAATCTTTTTGTAGAGACATTAGGCCGTATTCATAAAAATAAGTAATTGCTTTTACTAAAGTAACAACCCCCTTTTACTAACCTTTTACTTAAATGTGTATTCATAGAAATAAGCAATGACTTTCAAGTAAAAGCTACAAATTTTAAGCATTAGTAATTGCTTTTTACTTATAAGTAAATGCTAGAGAAATTAGCACCTACTTCAATTTGTATTCATAAAAATGACCTTCGACTAGCATTTACTAGTGATTGTACAAGCACCTAATTTTTGGCTTGCTGTGTAGCCAATACAGACATATCACATTTTCTGCCATGTTTTTACGTCCAAGACCACAACCTAAGGTGTATAACATCAGGCTTAATCGTGATGAAGTCAACCCTACCACTTACAGAACTTTATTTAGGTTTGACAAAGAAAATGTGGAATGGCTTGCAAACACCTTCATACCACCAAATACCGAGACTCGTGGATGGTACTGTAGTACAATAGCAACTACTTGAGAACTTACTAGCCGAGGCAAGTAACAACTGTAATCATTTAGCAAATGGTTATGAATAAGATTTTTAGCAATTGCTTAGACTAGACCTTTTACTTACCTAGCTGTTGCTTTTACTTATAGCATTTACTAGTAAGTATTTACTTATTTTTATGAATACGGCCTATTGTCATGTCTGCTGGGTAGTTTGCGCTTTAAGGTCACCTGCTTTGGTGGATTGGGTATGTTGAATATTGTTGGGACTGCATTCCACACCAGTCTACCAGTACTCAAAATCTGGGATGGCTCAAAATGCTCCGAGCAGATTCTGCAATTCTTGTGTAGGTAATCAGATGACTTGTTCCGCAGATCATCTCTTCTTGTTAACTGAACCCACCGGTCTGATCTGTGGTACCACAAATGAAATAAACAAAAAACATAATGAACCCATAGTATACCTACTGATCTGTGCAGGCAAAACAAATAGGCCTAAGAGTAACAAAACCGCCACCTGCATCTTGATGGGACGGGGTGGATCTGATTTATCAAAACTTTAAAAATCAATAATTAAAGACTTTCATCATACATTTACATAAATGTTAGGGCTAACGTAACTAATATCATAACACTACAAACCCAGGAACAAGTCAATAAAAAAAAACATAAATAGCTTAGGCCTAAATAAATAACAAACATGACAAAGGAACACTGTTTGCCTTTTCTCTTTTTCTAAAGTCAAAGGTAGGGATACAACTCTTTCACTTATCACCCTCACACCCTTAACTATTTGTCTCCTGATCCTATATTCGCTTACCATTTTTGGGCAATGGAAAAAAATAACAAATAACAAACTAACATTATTTTTATATCATGCCATTTTAATTATTATTAATGTACAACAACGACCATTAACATTTTGTAGAATATAAAAAAAAAATAGCCCCGGATTTCTGCCTGGAACATTGATGTTCCAATCGTTATCGATCAAAATGTTCTACCATAAATTTCGCCTTACCTTTCTTTGCACCTTGGAAACCGATAAAAATGAAGATTACAATCCCATTTGGGATTGTTGGTAAAATTTATGGCAGAACACCAAACTTTCGATTTGCTCGCCATCACTTGTTTAGTTTGTGGCTGTTGGTTGGAAGTTTGCCACGCAGTTACCGCGCAAACGATTTTGGTTTTACCTACCTAACAACAGCGGGCGCACTTCCATGCCCAGCCATTTTGCGTTTCACGTTTCCACACACAGAGTCCTATCTTCCTTTTGTAGTATCTTTGGCCTTGTGAACCATATATAGACTGGCTCCCAGTCATTTGCTTTTGCCGTGGGGAATTTGCTTTTGCCGTGAGGAATTTGCTTTTGCCGTGGGGAATTTGCTTTTGCCGTGACGCTTTTGCTTTTGCCGTGACAGTTGTGGGCCACCGTATTACGGGCGACAATTTATACTGCGACCGGCAAGCCAGCTACCTGGTAGTCTTGGCTCAAGACGTTGTTGCTCATTTTTCGCTGCGTCGCGATCTCATCACCTGCATGCAGCAGACCGCCGGCCGCGCTCGCATTGTCCGTTTCGTAAATCGAACAATAGAGGGCGCTTTTCCAAAAACCTTATTTTTCTGCAAACGTAACCTCATATCAGAACGATTTGAGAATACGCCCTCTATTGGCAGAAATGTCGCGCCGCCGTGTAGTACAATAGTACAACTAAAAAATGTAAGAACGTCTTGACAAGACTAGCTAGCTGGTCGACCGCGACGCGTGGACCGGACCGTAGGTAAATAAACACGTAATGATGTAATCTTCTGCCGCAACTGTACCTTTTTTAAACCCGCAGGTGTTTGCTTTTAGCGAAATAATCACAGATTGTAAGTTCATTTCGTTTTCAATGATGAACCAAAATAAAATTTAAATTTCACCAAAATTACCAATCGCTTGGACAAGCCATGGAGGAAGAAAGAGAAGCTTACGGTTACCTAATTACAATATTTTAGATTGTAATATAACTAACTGTTCATGCTGTTAGCAGATCAAAAGTTGAAAAATCATCCCTTTTTGTACATGTGAAAGATACGCGTGACGGAGGGAGTCCAGTGCATTGGCACTAGAATTAGGCAAGCTCATCCCAATGTCAGCGAGTGGTTGGTGGTGTAGTTCAGCCATCATTTGTTTGGTCTCCCGCTTAGTTCTCTTTCCATGAGTTGTTTCTGCCCTCCATTGCTAATTTTTGGTATATTTGTGGATCTACAAGTACAATCAGTTTGAAGTGGAAAATGAGTTGAACTGAAGATGTTTTTTGGGTCAGTTACCGTGTGATTTCACCTGTATTCTCACCAGTAGATGGCCAACAGTAGATGGCCAACAGTAGATGGCCAACAGCAGGCTGTCAACAGCAGGCTGTCAACAGCAGGCTGTCAACAGCAGGCTGTCAACAGCAGGCTGTCAACAGCAGGCTGTCAACAGCAGGCTGTCAACAGCAGGCTGTCAACAGCAGGCTGTCAACAGCAGGCTGCCAACAGCAGGCTGTCAACAGCAGGCTGCCAACAGCAGGCTGCCAACAGCAGGCTGCCAACAGCAGGCTGCCAACAGCAGGCTGCCAACAGCAGGCTGCCAACAGCAGGCTGCCAACAGCAGGCTGCCAACAGCAGGCTGCCAACAGCAGGCTGCCAACAGCAGGCTGCCAACAGCAGGCTGCCAACAGCAGGCTGCCAACAGCAGGCTGCCAACAGCAGGCTGCCAACAGCAGGCTGTCAACAGCAGGCTGGCCAGGGGGTAAAGAGTCGCAACTCGTGTCACACTTCTTATCCCTTAGGACCTTGTCTAGGTTGGTTTTGAACTGGAGCAACATGTTGATATGCAGTCTTCAGGCAGTTGGTTCCACCAGTTTACTACTCTTTGACTGAAGGAATGATGATGAAGATTTAAACAGCATCTTTCCTTTGTCAGTTTCATGGAATGTTCCCGCCTGGTTCTCGTATTTTGGTTTAAGTTGAACAGGTTACATCTCCCATATGGTCTATTCCCTTCAGGATACAAAATACCATAAGGTCTCCATGGAGTCATTTTGTTTCCAGAGTTGTCAGATGAAGTTAGTCTGTCTTCATATGGTTCATCTTTCGTCTCTGTTATCATCCTCGTAACTCTCCGTTGGACATATCTTCAAGGATCTTTACAAATTTGGCTTGTAAGGGGACCACAAAGCAGCGTAGTAGTCAAGAATTGGCCTTATTACTTAGTCAGTGACTCGTAGATGATATGATAAATGATGCTTACTATTATATTAGCTTTCCTAGCTGCTTCAGCACAGTGCTTGGAATATTTCATTGACTGATGAATAGTCACACCCAAGTCTTTCTCTACTTCAACCAATTCAAGGATATGACTGTTCAAGACGTAGTTTCTTCCTGGGTTATTGTAACCAGGGTGCATGACATGACATTTGTGTACCGGTAGATTAAAATAATAGCATTTGCCACTCTTCCGACCAGGAGTTTAAGCTTTAAAGGCTTCCTTGGAGATTGTTTGCCGCTTCCTCCGTCAACACAGTTGAACACAGCTTGGTATCATCTGCGAATTGACAGAGCTTGCACATTATGCCATCATTGATTTCATTTACGTAAAGTATGTGTAAACACATAGATGATCACATAATTTACATGAAACTTTATTTTGTGTAAAGGTGATAATGTATGGAGCTCTGGAAGTGCCATCCGACTTGTTGAGATCCCGAGATAATAGTCAAATGATACTTCCAAATCCAATTATATCAGGATCTCAACAACTCGGATGGCACTTCCAGAGCTCCGTAATAATTGTATCAAACTGCCATTTAAATATTTCCGTCAAAGGTGCTGTCATTTGAGTGAAATTGATCAAATTATTTTGCAATAAAACTAGAGAATCCTTTTGTATATGTGATCAAGATTTTAAGTAGGTCACTCATTGAAAGTATTTTATTCAAATCTGTAAAAGATGAAGACTGGAAAAATGACAGTCTTCTCTCACCTTTACTAATAACAGAGATTGAGTTTACAAAGTGAGGTTACGTGCTACATGCTCTTCGCTAAAGTGAAGGATTTTGGAGGATTGAGGTTATTAGGCATACTTGCCTTTCCATGGTACATGTACATCCATGTTTGTTGTAGCGATTGCAAGGTCAGTGCTTGGGTCAGTGGACACTGTTTATTGCTCCATGCATGCAGGTCCCTGGCCATGTACATGTATCACAGATTTATAGAAACACATGTGAGCATACATGTCATGTGCTTGCTTTACTACTGAAGGATTTTGGAGGATTCAGGTTATGTGTAAGCAAATGGGCCTAGGGAGTTAGGGTTATATTTGCTTATAAGACCTTCTTTAAGGGTGTTATTGCTGCGAACATAATGCAATTAAAATTATAATCTAACCCTGAAGTGCAAGTTTCACAATTTTCATAATCGAACCAACCAAAATAGGGTCATGATAGCTTCCCCTACTAGTCCGAGATCAACTGTAAATGTGCTATGCAATTCTCATGCATGTAAGCATTATTGTCAGCACGTATTATTTTAATTATTCCCAATTTATCATAATTCACCACTGATGTGACAAAAACTGCCATTTAATATCATATTTGTAATTGTGGTCAATCTATTTTAGAAAGCAGATCCGCAGTGGCGATCAACCCTATTGATGTAACATAGCCAACTTGAATTAACGGCAATCATGATTATGTCCGTCGCATCCGTAGCCAGTGCTGTTGGATTCATAGCTGTAGTTTACATCATGTACCACGTTATCTCCATTGTGCAAGGTGTGCGCAAACAAAGGGCAGCTCTGAAACAATGGCCTGGACTTCCAACACACTGGCTGTATGGCAATCTTCATCAGGTAAGGGACCAATATCATGGGAGCTGCTTAATTAGCTGCAGTAACTGTATCTCAAAGGTCTTGTCATTGGGTCGAATCAGACCTTAAGAGCTACAGACTTTTACATAGGAAATTTGGCTCTTTTTGAATATTTCCTTAAATACTAATATTAGTTGCCATTCCACTCCACATAATGCACCTAGATACTTCGTCTATCATTTGAATGGATCAACAACGACCAAAACTGATTTGAAATACCAAAAATTTGACTCTTTTTGACAGAACAACTCACCTTGTATTATGAAATCACCCAAGCCCAATAGTCTGGAACCCATAATACAGACTGTATCTTATTATATAAATTAATCTTTGTAACCAGTCTATTTTTAATAGTGCACAAAGAATGGGTCTCCAAAATTTCCTAGGTAAAAGTCTGTAGATCTGAGGTCTGATTCAACACAATGACAAGACCTTCGAGATACAGTTACTGTAGCTAGGAGCTGATAAGCACACAAATTTGGTAAACATAGAAAATTTATGCTTAGCAAAAATAGAGGCGTGTTTTGGTGAACACAAACAGAAACTTGTTTCTGACGTCACATTCTTGACCAGAAACAAGACGGCATAGCTACGCGAAAACACAAAGGTAACCAGAAAATTGTTTTCAGTTTGTGACTTGTTCAATCATCAACGTTTCTCAAAATATACGGTGTAATTAAAATTTTAGCAAAATAGAACTTAATCTTGAAACTAAGCCTAACTGGTCACAAACTTCTGTTGATGTTTGGTCAGAACAATGACATCATCGCAGCACAACCAAACTCACTTTACCAATAACTGAAGCCCAAACATGTCTCTACTGGTGGAAAGAATGTTGAACCCAAGCGCCACTTACATGTATGTACACAATGTCTAAGCATGTAGTTTTAGCAGATGACAAAATGGCCAACATCTCAAAAGATGTGCACATATTCATTGCACAAAATCCACAACAAAAATTGTTTCCAAACCTCACCTGACTACATTTTCCTCTCCTTTACCTAGTTTGTCTGTCCTCTAACAAATTTTGCAGGAAACTTAGTGATATTTGTCATAGTTTGCAAGGACAATGTCAGCTGTCATCTACATTTTTTCTCTAACATATACTGAACAAAATTATAAACGCCCCATGTGGCACTTTGAAACTTTTATTAGCCTTAGAGGTTGCAAAATCATACAAAATTCATTTTGTTGTTCAATATGCTACAGATTACTGTCCGTTAGAACACGATAGTGGCGTCTGGCAATCATGGACATGCATGTGGACACGGTGGGGGTCAGGTTGAAACATGGGGCGTTTATATTTTTGCTCAGTGTATATTACACATGACTTTTTGTTGTACATTCCTTTTAAATAAACCATATTAACAAAACTTGCTCAGAGCGTGTACATGACCTCTTTATCTGTTAGTGTTCCACCAGCTATTACTACCGCACACTTCAGTGGTAATCTGTTCAACCCCGAATACATGAACTCTCATTAGGCCAAATAAAAAATAAAAAATTGGTTAGCGTCCTTTTCCCCCAATTATCATGGTTAGGAGTGAGGCTTTTTTTCCCTTCATGAACCCATGTTTTAATGATTGAAGTTTGTACAATGAGCAGATGAGAAACTAGATTATTTTTTAACAAGGTGATTTGTATTGGCTTCAGGAGATTTGCAATTTTTTTTTTATTCTTTAATTTTTTGACATTGTCAGACGCCAGGTTTTAAAGTAAAAAACATTTAAAAAAAATAAAAACATTTGGACAAGGACAAACAAAGGCAACCCATTCTATTTTACCAGCAAGTTTCTGAAATTTTCTTTTTTAGGAGAATGCCACTCTTTTACTTGAGGAAAGGAAAATAAATGCTTTAAAATTACATATTTATTTTTATAACTTTCTAAAATAAATATGTAAAAAAATAATTCTGAATCCTGTCAAAAATTCATTTGGACACATAACTACTGTTAAACAGCTTCTGATAACTTTCTTTTCAAATATATCCCTTCAAAGTATGTATTTTCTTTTCTAAAAGGATATAATGTTCCAATGAAAACTAATAAATATTCCGATAAAAACAACAAAATAATATCACTGATCTGCTGCTCCAACGTAAATCCCAGATAAATATGACAATAGTAATTGTAATGAGCACTTACTATAGCAGAAAATGATGTGCTTACATATAAGCGTAATTCACAGGTTAGCGTGCAATTTCTGCTCGTGCACATGAGTACTTTGCATAATTTGCTGCTCTCACAGAATTTTTCAAAGGAAATATTTTTTGTATAAGAAACAGACAACCAGTCAGTTTATAAACACATTATATAAAAGTAGTGTTGGTAACCATTAGAACCTGCTGTAAACAATATTTGTACTAAGCAGACTTTGTACTAAGCAGACTTTGTACTAAGCAGACTTTGTACTAAGCAGACTTTGTACTAAGCAGACATTGTACTAAGCAGACTTTGTACTAAGTAATATTTTAATAATAGGAGCCAGCGGCGTAGCCACTGGGGGGGGGGCACGTGCCCCCCCCCACAAATTTCCAGGTGCCCCCCCACGAAAAATCCTCATAGTGCCCCCAAAAAACAGAAAAGAAAAAGAAAATGGAAAAAACCCATACCCCTGGGCCCCCCACTGAAAAGC
This sequence comes from Zoroaster sp. YZ-2022, assembly GCA_029582265.1. Lineage (NCBI taxonomy): Eukaryota > Metazoa > Echinodermata > Asteroidea > Forcipulatida > Zoroasteridae > Zoroaster > Zoroaster sp. YZ-2022. The sequence goes on from CM055821.1 coordinate 40,359,933, forward strand.
AATGCCCCCTGTGCCCCCCCCCCCCCCACTGAAAAAGTCCTGGCTACACCGCTGATAGGAGCCAATTTCATAGAGCTGGTAAGCAGAGAATTTTGCTAAGCAAATATTTTTGCTAAGCAATATAAAGCAAACTACCACAGGAAGTTCATACATTTTGTGTGGAAGCTACTAAGCAGCTCTATGAAATTGGACCCAGGTCTTTGAAATACGCCTACAATATACAAATATAACATGGTTTGAGGGTGGACAGTCGATATTAGCTCCCCTCGGTATTGGAAGTTGGCAAACTAGTTCCCGAGGCGAAGCCGAGGGAACTAGTTTGTCAACTTCCAATACCGAGGGGAGCTAATATCGACTCCACCCGAAATAAACCATGTTATATTTGTTTTACTATGCCTCATACATATTCAGTTGTATTGACAATAATAAGGAGCATCATTGTCATTGAGCTCGGGAAAATGCGAATTGACATTTACGTGTGCCGCCATCTTTTCATGTGTAGCTAGGGCAATGTTCGCGCGTGCGTACTACACCCGTGCGACTGTTCCCCGATATTGCTTCGTAAAGCGCATGCGTAGTAGTTTAACGCCTAGCAAGCAGCCACTCATAACAGCTCTCCAGTTTTTGTGCTAAGTAAGTGTTTTGTAGCTACAAGTTTGTCTTCATTTTTATACTAGTGGATTTCTTATTACATCTGGAATCTACTGGACGTTTTATGTGAGTATTTGTACATTTGTTTTCTTATAATAAGTGAAAAACTGTTGTTTTTTTGTCTGTCTCTCCAGAAAGTTTTTACTGTTGAGTGTATATACATTTTGGATCTTCATTTTATTTGTGCAGTCAACTCTGATTTAGATTATAACCTGTAGCTAGAGATTATAACCTGTAGCTTGACCACAAGCCTTTTGTTTGGATCAACAACTTTGTGATCAGACAATGGAGGTCTACATCCTGTTTATTCTACTCCTGCTATCCAGACCATTGTGTCTCAATGACTCATCAGAAGATGGCTACAAGATGCAATCTACAGATTGTTCACCCAAGATCCGCCATCTTAAATTCTTGAGACGTCCTATATCATACTATGATAATTCATCTGCCACCTTTCACCTGGAACTCTTAATTTCTGGTGACATAAACCCAAACCCTGGACCTGAAACACTGATCAACACACCCAAAAACGCCACTCAGCTCCATAAAATTTCCTATAGCCGCAATGAACTACTCAATCTTCACAACGCTCCATGTACCGATGCAGCTTTATCTTATTCAGCATTGAGTCAATTGAACTCTCTTGGGATACTTGCTAATCAACCCAAAACATACCGCCGCACACATAGAGGTAAAAAAGCTGGTCGCCGTAGAATGGACAGCCTTACACAACTAGCACTCCTGCCTTATCAACCCCCAGCAGTGAACTTAACCACATCAACAAGCGACATTGGCATAACTTCAACTCCAAATGTTCATGATGAGTCTAAACTTCAGCTCTGTGTACTAAACACTCAATCCATATGTAACAAATCGGATGAATTTGTTGACTTTGTACTTCAAAACAATTTGGATCTTGTTGCCATAACCGAGACATGGTTTAAACCCGATGATGACTTAATACCCCGTGAGTGTACTCCTGCTGGCTACTCTCTCCATCATATCCCCAGACCAAAAAAGACCGGTGGAGGGGTTGCACTTCTCTTTAGGTCCAGTTTATCTGTCAGTATGAAAAGTGTTAACATTGACTACCTAACATTTGAATCTCTGCATGCTGAGGTAACGTGCAACTCTAGATCTGTTCGCCTTGTTAATATTTATCGACCAGAAAGGGATGTTGATGGTAAACATGTAAACTTCTCCAGTTTTCTGCAGGAATTTGAGAAATTAATTGTGGATTATCTCTTGCACCCATCTGACATTATTTTAACCGGCGATTTTAACATTCATATGGACATCTCTTCAAACAATTATGCGAATCAGTTTAAAGATCTGCTCTCTGCTCATGGACTTATCCAGCATATCACAGCACCCACTCATCGATATGGTCACTGTCTTGACCTCATGATAACGCGTGAAAATACTTCACCTCTTATCTCGAATATAACTATCCATCCCGGCTTATCTGATCATTATGCAATCATGGCAGATATGAACCTTAAAAAACCTCCCATGCCTACCATTTCTGTAACTACTCGCCACTGGAAAAATGTAAATATTAGAGATTTATGTCATGATCTTGAATCTCAACTGGAAAATGTAAACCTTGAAGATGGTGAGCTGGATTCTTGTGTCAATCTATTTGAATCTACTGTCCGTAACATCTTGGACGATCATGCTCCGCAAAAAACTAGAACTGTAAAACTACAATCTGAATCCCCCTGGTTCAATGATGATATTCGTGCTGCAAGGAAAATCCGTCGTCAACTTGAACGAAAATGGCGTGACAATGGGAAACTTGGAGTACATCGGCAAGAATACTGTAACCAACGAGATATTGTGAAGAACATGATTAACCAGGCCAAAATAACTCACTACTCATCTCTTGTGGAAGAGAACTCTGGCGATCAGAAAAAACTCTTTAACATTGTTGAAAAGCTGCTTCATAAACCCAAAGCTCCAGTGCTTCCATCTACACACTCCAATCAGGACCTCGCTAATGAATTTTCAAACTTTTTGTCACAAAATTGAGAATATCCGTCGTTATTTTCCCCAGTACCTGTCATTCTATCACAAACACCATCACGCAAGGATCCACAATGTAGACTGTCTATGTTTGAGCCTACTAGTGTTACGGAGATCAAGAAACTCATCATGAAATCGCCATCAAAAATCGTGTGAACTTGATCCAGTGCCAACTTCGCTAATAAAACAAAATATTGATGTGTTTGCTAAGTATATCACAATTATTGTAAACAGATCTCTTTCTTCCGGTTGTTTCCCTGATAGCCAGAAGATTGCTCATGTTAAACCACTCTGAAGAAACCCAATTTGGACAAGGAAGTTTTCAAAATTACCGACCGGTAGCGAATTTAAAGTACCTTGGAAAACAATCGAGCGAGTTGTTTCATCACGGATCTCTGACCATGTTCGTGTGAATAACCTGTCGGATACATTTCAGTCAGCCTATAAACCATTTCATGGAACGGAAACTGCTCTTCTCCGCGTCAACAATGACATTTTATCTGCCATGGATGATGGAAAAATCACTGCATTAGTTTTGTTGAGACTTAAGCGCCGCTTTTGACACGGTCGATCACAAAATCCTTCTCTCCCGCCTGCAATATCATCTTGGAACACATGACACAGCCCTGGATTGGTGTAAGTCCTACCTTTTAAATAGGCCTCAGCATGTTTGTATTGGTAATGCCACCTCCGAGCCTGTTATTCTTGACTATTCTGTACCCCAAGGCTCCGTGCTCGGCCCACAGTGGTTTACTGTTTATACGTTTCAGTTCGTGATATCATTTTGAAGTATAATTTAAATTACCATGTCTACGCTGATGACACGCAGCTCTACATTACTTTTAAATCTTCTCAAGAACCTGCCGATTCCTGCATTACAACACTGGAGAAATGTATTCAAGAGATTCGAAGTTGGATGCGACAAAACTTCCTGAAATTGAACGACGAAAAACAGAATTTGTTCTATTTGGATCACGTCAGCAATTGTCTAAAGTTTCTCTTCCATCTATTGCAATTGGTGACTCGCAGATAACCCCTCATCACAAGCACATAATTTGGGTGTTATATTTGACTCGACAATGACTTTAAAACCCTCATATCTCCAACATTGTTCGCATATCATCATTTCATATCAGAAATATCAGCCGAATAAGGAAATACTTGAATAAAAGTGCTACTGAACAAATTATTCATGCGTTTGTCACATCACGTCTCGATAACGGGAATGCTCTACTCTACGGTCTCCCGCAGAATCAAATATCTCGTCTTCAGAACATACAAAACACAGCAGCTCGTGTTGTGACTTTGTCCAAAAAGTCATGCCATATCACGCCAATCTTGAAAGAACTGCACTGGCTTCCTGTTTCACAGAGAATTGTTTTAAACTTATGCTAATTGTTCACAAATCTTTTAATAACATTGCTCCAATTTATATTTCTGAACTGCTTAAAGTCTACACTCCATCACGCAATTTGCGCTCCAGCAACATGTCACTCCTAAAGGAACCAACATCAAAACGGAACTGGGGTGATAGGTCTTTTTCTGTCGCGGCTCCGAGACTCTGGAATCATCTTCCAACTAAACTCAAATCTTGTCATAGTATAACTAGATTTAAGTCGATGCTTAAAACTCATCTTATGTCACAATTCTTCAAAGATGATGTATATTTGTAATTCCATTGTAGGTACGTGTATCTCAGTACATAATTTTTCCCTATGTTGTCATTGTATATTGTTTGTATTCATGTTTTTATCTTTGTTTCCGCGCCTTGAGCGCCCAGCAGGGTGGATATGTGCGCGCTATAAATCTTTATTATTATTATTATTATTATTACTACGCATGCGTATTTACCCTGTGTGTGAATACTCGCGGGCGCTTGGTAAACAGCCAAAATAGCATCTGGCACGTGACGGTGAATGGACCAATGAGAATTCGGATTTCGATCATGAATATGTATGAGGTATAGTAATATCATCTTAGCTTACTGAAAATAAAATCTTTATCAATTGCAGCATCCAATGTTTGATGCAAAAGTACGCGAACAGGGAGGAGAAATAGGATACAGATTTCGCCGTGAGATGACCGCCATGTATCCTAAGGGATACTACTTCTTCCTTGGTCCAATACGGGGAGTCTTAGTGGCTAGTCATCCAGATATTATGAGACCAATCATGATGAATGGAGGTAAGGCCAAAAAAAGATCTCTGGTTTCTGGTCACCTCAGCCCTGCGTGTCAGCATTTTTAGTACATATTTACTGTAAAACATTGCTTTTCACAATTAACCCGAACTCCCAAGGCCCATTTGCTTACACATAACCTGAATCCTTCCTAACTCCCTAGGCCCATTTGCTTACACATAACCTGAATCCTTCCTAACTCCCTAGGCCCATTTGCTTACACATAACCTGAATCCTTCCTAACTCCCTAGGCCCATTTGCTTACACATAACCTGAATCCTTCCTAACTCCCTAGGCCCATTTGCCTACACATAACCTGAATCCTTCCTAACTCCTTAGGCCCATTTGCTTACACATAACCTGAATCCTTCCTAACTCCCTAGGCCCATTTGCTTACACATAACCTGAATCCTTCCTAACTCTCTAGGCCCATTTGCTTACACATAACCTGAATCCTTCCTAACTCCCTAGGCCCATTTGCTTACACATAACCTGAATCCTTCCTAACTCCCTAGGCCCATTTGCTTACACATAACCTGAATCCTTCCTAACTCCCTAGGCCCATTTGCTTACACATAACCTGAATCCTTCCTAACTCCCTAGGCCCATTTGCTTACACATAACCTGAATCCTTCCTAACTCCCTAGGCCCATTTGCCTACACATAACCTGAATCCTTCCTAACTCCTTAGGCCCATTTGCTTACACATAACCTGAATCCTTCCTAACTCCCTAGGCCCATTTGCTTACACATAACCTGAATCCTTCCTAACTCTCTAGGCCCATTTGCTTACACATAACCTGAATCCTTCCTAACTCCCTAGGCCCATTTGCTTACACATAACCTGAATCCTTCCTAACTCCCTAGGCCCATTTGCTTACACATAACCTGAATCCTTCCTAACTCCCTAGGCCCATTTGCTTACACATAACCTGAATCCTTCCTAACTCCCTAGGCCCATTTAAACACATAACCTGAATCCTTCCTAACTCCCTAGGCCCATTTGCCTACACATAACCTGAATCCTTCCTAACTCCTTAGGCCCATTTGCTTACACATAACCTGAATCCTTCCTAACTCCCTAGGCCCATTTGCTTACACATAACCTGAATCCTTCCTAACTCCCTAGGCCCATTTGCTTACACATAACCTGAATCCTTCCTAACTCCTAGGCCCATTTGCTTACACATAACCTGAATCCTTCCTAACTCCCTAGGCCCATTTGCTTACACATAACCTGAATCCTTCCTAACTCCCTAGGCCCATTTGCTTACACATAACCTGGAATCCTTCCTAACTCCCTAGGCCCATTTGCTTACACATAACCTGAATCCTTCCTAACTCCCTAGGCCCATTTGCTTACACATAACCTGAATCCTTCCTAACTCCCTAGGCCCATTTGCTTACACATAACCTGAATCCTTCCTAACTCCCTAGGCCCATTTGCTTACACATAACCTGAATCCTTCCTAACTCCTTAGGCCCATTTGCTTACACATAACCTGAATCCTTCCTAACTCCCTAGGCCCATTTGCTTACACATAACCTGAATCCTTCCTAACTCTCTAGGCCCATTTGCTTACACATAACCTGAATCCTTCCTAACTCCCTAGGCCCATTTTGCTTACACATAACCTGAATCCTTCCTAACTCTCTAGGCCCATTTGCTTACACATAACCTGAATCCTTCCTAACTCCCTAGGCCCATTTGCTTACACATAACCTGAATCCTTCCTAACTCCCTAGGCCCATTTGCTTACACATAACCTGAATCCTTCCTAACTCTCTAGGCCCATTTGCTTACACTTAACCTGAATCCTTCCTAACTCTCTAGGCCCATTTGCTTACACATAACCTGAATCCTTCCTAACTCCCTAGGCCCATTTGCTTACACATAACCTGAATCCTCCAAAATCCTTCAGTAGTAAAGCATGCACATGACAGGTATGCACACATGTATTTCTAATCTGTGATACATGTACATGGCCAGGGACCCTTCCTGCATGCATGGAGCAATAAACAGTGTCCACTGACCCAAGCACTGACCTTGCAATCACTACAACAAACATGGATGTACATGTACCATGGAAAGGCAAGTATGCCTAATAACCTCAATCGTCCAAAATCATTCACTTTAGCAAAGAGGATTTTGGAGGATTTGGGAAGGTTAGGTATCATTTGTGACCCGACTGTACGAAATGAGTCAGAAGTCGCAGATGCCTGTATTGAGATACGGACACGTAAACATAAGTCATATTTTTGTTTTCGAAAGAAATAAGTAGAAAAACATAATAAATCTACCCATCAAAAAAATCCCCGAAATAAAATGGGAAAATGTTCAACATCCTGATTTTCTTTACCATGTTGAATCAAGAATGTTACCAAATTACTCAGCAAGGGATCGTTTTGTCCCATTTTTGGCCCTAGAATGCCCGGTTCTTGCTCTATGTTTGCAGCCATGTTGACTTAAAACACCTGGTTGCTATGGAAGAATGATATAAATAAAACCAGAAATCAAGCCAAGACTTAAACGTGCAATATTTCCGTTTTTTAGTTTTTTGACAGTGCAGGCTGAGGTAATGTGTTTTATGGTATAACTTTCCTATTTTTTAACGTATGAACATATATATTTTTTTATCAAATGGAAGAGAAGAATAGGCTCTTTCAGGACCACATAAAAACTCAATTTGTTCCGACATCACCTTAAGACTCATTTCGTAGGATCCGGTCACATTTTAAAGCATTTGTTTTCCTTTTCTCAGATGAAATTGCATGTTCTGATGAAAAAGAAAACCTGATGGAAATTGCTGAAAACAAAAAACTTCTTTAATTAGTATTGGTTTGGTCCTCCTTAAATATCTATCATTGCCTTTGCTTCTAACAGATCCCAAGCCACTTCAGCAGGGACAACCCAGCTATCGATTTGTCTTACCTTGGCTTGGAGAAGGCCTGCTGCTTGCCAAGGGAGACAAGTGGCTTCGGAACCGACGTCTACTTACTCCCGCCTTTCACTTTGACGTCCTCAAACCTTACATGAATGTGTACAATGAGACTGTGGATATCTTATTGGTTAGTTGAAATGGAATTAGGTACATCCTTGGTTGTCATAACTGCTTTGAGTTGTGCTTACTCTCATCATTGAATCGAGATATACATTCAGCAACCAAGCTCTGAAAGTGTTGGCTGATTACATTGTGACGTTCACAGGAATAGTGAGATTGCATTCAGATTAGTTATATGAATTGTAACATGAAATTTAGGATAGAGAACTATTTCCAAGAAACTAGGTGACAACGACCCCTTCAGCCTCGTAAAGTTGGTACCCAAAAATTATTGTTCAAATCCAGTTTATAAATGGCGTGATCAGTGTACTCAATGCTGCAATGAAGTCGATGAATATTTTGTTTGGTTTCGTAGGCAAAAATGCATAAGTTTGCAGAGAGCGGAGAGAGTTTTGAAGTAACTAAGAATATCAGCTCCTGTACCCTGGACATCCTCCTCAGATGTGCCTTCACACAGGAGACGAACTGCCAGACTATTGAGTGAGTATGTAAGGAGCGTTATTGTCACAAATTGGATGTATTCTCCTTGCTTCAGTTACTTAAATTTTATTCCTGGAATCACGGAATAAACACTCAACACCACTCACTTGTTCCTGAATTAAGCAGGACTCATTAGAGATATTTTATGGTGCTACTGCAATATTCCTTTTACTAATTATTCTGATATTAAGTTTTTGTTTTTGTTTTTTCAGTAACCATCCGTACGTAGATGCGGTGAGGGAGTTGGCCACAGCCACAGTAGAAAGATGCTTGTAAGTAAAAATGTATACCTTTTGGGTTTTTTGTTCATGAAGACCACTCAAAGATGATGTTGGACTCGTTGATAAACCACATCGTCACTCTTTACATACTGTAATGTTTTGGGAATAACATGTAAGTTTCAGCTTCCGTAATTAGCTTATTCTTAACCAGGTGCGTAGCCAGGAAAAAATTCAACAAAATTAGCCTCTGGATCAGAACAACTCCACCCCCCCCCCCCCCCCACCTTTCAATGGTCAAAATGGTGTCAAATATTTTGCTGTGCAACAATTTTCTTTTCTTTTTTAACATATTGTTGATTATTTAAAAAATTAAATTAAAGAAGACCCTGTTCTAAACAGTAATATGCTCACAGGAGTACCTGACTACTTTTTCAGAATTAAACTTGAAGTGGAGAAAACATGTCCTCAGCACAGGTACATTCAGATGAATGCAAGTAAAGCAGAATGCTGGTATAATGAAAACCTCTCCAAAACATTTGGTTATCACGGAATAAGCGCTCGATACCACTCGCTTGTTCCTGAACTAAGTGGGACTCGTTAGAGATATTATATGGTGCTACTCAAAGTATAGGCCAGGATTTGGAAATAGGGTGTCCAAATTGGTTATTCTTTGAAAAACAGGGTGTCCAAATATTTAAATTGCAATACTTTTACATGTGTTTTACAAATAAAACAGGGTGTCCATTTAGCAAACAGGGTGTCCAAAAGACACCCAAAGGTATTGCTGGCTAATACTAGGCTTGGGCGATATTGATATTTTTCATCCACGATATATCGTCAAACATATATCGCGATTTTCGATAATATCACGATTATTATTTTTTTTTCACACTTGAGTACTTTAGAGCCGATAATAACAGGAATGTACCCATATACACGCGTCACAATAAATTGCCAGTGCTTACCTGAGAGACACGTGGAATCGCACCGTTAACGAGTGCACCATGGCCATTGGTAAATTCATTTGCGTAATAATTATGTGGGACGGTTACTGCGTCGTGCGTCCCAATCAAATCATCAGCCCAAGTTCACGTGACTCGCGTTCCACGTGACTATGTCATAGTATAAACACGTGACTAGGTTTATTCATGCATAGTCTAGTACTGTGGAGAATAAAACCATGTAAACGTCACATGGTTTATCCAGAGTAGTGTATGTGTTTTGTCACTAGACAATAGTCCCAGTATGGTATAATAGAATAGTGTCCTAATTCCCCAACTTTGATCAAGCCGCTGTGGATCCATGCTTTGATTTATTTCATGACTAATGTGAGCACCTGCAATTACTGCAAATGTTATTTTGTTGTCAATTTTTAAGGTAACGCCCATATTCTGCATATATTTAAATATGCATGATATAATGTACTCGCACGTGGTGTGCCACCCCGAGTCACAGACCACCATGGATAGACAGTGAGACGCAAACATTGTATACAAATTGTTGGATCAAATACCCCATTCAATCCCCAACACTTAATCCGTCTGAATAGATTTCTTTGAGTGGTGGTGGATTTTAAACAACGCCCTGTCAGGCGGCTCCTTTGTGATATGATAGTCGGCTTACCACAGAAGTAGTTCGATTTTGTTTCTCACTTTCGAAAGCTGAAAAGACTTCCCTAAGTTTTTTTCCATGGAATTTCTGACCCGACTGACAATCGAGGATTTTTTTTAATCGCGATATATTTTTTCATCGTGATTTGTCGATATCTCGATAATTTGAAAAGTTCTTAATATCATAATCGAATTTAAAAAAATATCGCGATATTCGATATTATCGTGTCATTGCCCAAGCCTAGCTAATACTATGGTGCTACTGTGATCTTCCTCTTACTGAGAGTAAAAAGAAAATTGCTGGTACTATAGCTGACAACTAGGGTGATACATCATAAAGCCCCTATACACTATTGGTATACTCCCAAAACCTAAATGATCACAGTCTTACATAAAACTTACTTGGTGTAAAGTTGATGATAGTATCAATCATATCGTTTCGGTTTGTGGTAACACCATGTGTTTATCTTAACTTTTGCTAAGTGAGGTAACAGGTTCTGAAAAGAACCTTATCGCACAACTCGTATCTCAACTGTCGCTAAGTGAGATTATGGTTCAGGGGAGAACCAATATTGGGGAATTCGTTTCTCAACTATCGCTAAGTGAGACATGTGGTTCAGGGAGAACCATGGGGACTTCACAGGGTCTTCTCTCCTGACGATGATTAGAGCACGCTAATCGGAACATAGAGAAGAGCCAGGAAGTCCCCATGGTCCCTAATACTCCACCATGCAAAGCCTTAGATCTTATAGTATCAGTCATCACTTGAAATATTTCTGTCATAGGTAAAATGAGTGAAATAATTTTCCATAATGAATTTCTGTCATGGTGATGACAGAAATTCCACATTAGAAGGAATGTATTTCACAAGAAATTTATGGGAAGCTCGATTTAACAGTAGTTATGTGTCCAAATAAAATTGATGACAGGACCCAGAATTCTTCTTTTAAAAAATAATGCTTATTTTTATAATACAGATTTTCTCCCTTCTCTTCAGTAAATTTGTGCAGTACTTTGATGTTATATTCAACATGTCACGCCATGGAAAGACGTTTCATAAGAATTGTGATTACGTGCACCAGTTTGCTGATACAGTCATTCACAGTCGTCGTGTTGAACTGGTAGGCAGTGCAATCAAGAACATCATGTCTACCTTGTTCTCACTACTAGACTCTGGCAGGAAAAGTGCTGATTAAAAAAAAAAACGTTTGAAAATTATTTTGAGGAAACCAAATATGTAACATTTTGTTAATCTTTAAACACATCAAATGTATGGATGAGTGATTTTTCTGAAATTACGATGAAATAAATTGGATGGTCTAGTTCCAGCCTCCTCACAGCAACTAACTTGCCTGAATCACAACATAATATTTTTGTTTTTTATACAACAGGAAAAAAATAAGTTGGACCAGAACGACACATCCGCGGGCCGCAAGTACCTTGATTTCCTGGACATCTTGCTGTCGGCTCGAGATGACACTGGGCAAGGATTGACGGATTTGGAGATCCGTAACGAGGTGGACACGTTCCTCTTTGAGGGTCATGACACCACAGCGAGCAGCCTGACATGGGTGCTGTACCTCTTGGCCCGACATCCTGAGCATCAACAGAAAGTCCAAGAAGAAATTGATGACGTGCTGAAAGATCGGGATTCGGACGTTATTAAATGGTGAGTTGGAGCAGTCATCAGTATCCTTTTCATAAGTCGATACATAATACACGCATAATAAACCCATAGGTTTGCTGACTGCAAATTTATTCTGAACCAACCCTTGTTCTAGTACCTTTGATGCTTCATTTGCTGACTGAGGCTCTAAATGCCGACTGAGAAAAATTATTGGGGAGTGTAACACCCCCCCCCCCCCCAGCCATGGTCTTTCAGAAGAGCCCTAATTGGTACATTTACTGTCAGACCGTTTAATTTGCCTGAGCCCGATGGTATAACATAGACCTTGTGCACGGCTGTCACAACTGAAGTGCGCCCTCGCTCAGTGGGCAAAAAGACAACTTATTTATTTATATCTTATTTAACCTGGGGAGACCTTTCTGACAACACCAGAACTAACTTGAGTCCGATGCACTAGACCGCTCGGTCATGACGTTCCACCTATGTTAGCCCAAAGATCTGACGTTACGTTTTGAGGCACGTGAAAGATGCCAGATGCCTCTCAATTTAGCGGAGATTCAACTTTGAACTTGGTCAGTAGATAGCTCACGGGCCTCGAAGCATGACATCAGATAGTCGGCACAACGCATCCAAATATATTACTGAATGGTACACCCAGTGCCTGTCTTTATCCTTGATAGAATAAAGATAGGGGACTAGTCTACACCTATGTGAGCTGTGCATACACACACAGTAGTGCTTTCCAAGACGACCGAGAACTTCTATTGTTCCCAATGTGTTTGGACTCTTAACTTTTTGAAGCAATCTCCATTGGTTTTGTACATAATGTCCTTCCTGAAAACCTCTGAAAACAAAGAACCGAGGACCTATTGTTCCCTTTGTTATAAGTCGTCGGTCGGTTTGCAGTGCAAGTACACAAGTGCATCTCTATTGTTCAGTGTCTTGACACTCCGTCATGATGATGTCAGTGCATCAGGACTATTGAGATTGTCTGCCGTTTTCTTTTGATATCTATTCTTAGGGAGGACCTTGGGAAGTTCAAGTACCTCCTTCAGTGTCTTAAGGAGTCCATGAGACTCTACCCACCTGTGCCCCTCATTCAAAGAGTCATCCAGAAGGACATCGAAGTCGACGGCAAGATTCTACCCGCTGGGACGACACTAGATGTTATCGTGTATGACCTGCATCACAATCAAGAGATATGGCCGGATCATATGGTAGGCAGGGTTCTTGATTCTTTTCTGGAATTTAGGAAAATTGAGGAAGATTCGCCTGTGGCTTACTTTCTATTAAACACTAATGGGGGATTCTCTCCCTGAGACCCACCTTGGGGTTCGAAGGCCCGAGAAATTCAGTCAAATACTACTGACTTAATACGTTTTTAGTTTATAGGTGTGAAGCTCACTCCAACTAGTTATGGAAGAAACATTCGTTTGGTAAAGATGGACCCCCCCCCCTTCTCAATCCTTTTCTGGAATTTTAGGAATTGAAGGTATGCTTATAATAGTTGCTGACAATTGTAGATGCCGAGTTGAATTTGTAAGAACCCTCTTTTGGTTTTTGGAGAACTATCCTCACTATCAGTTCTTTTCAGAACCACATTTTTCCAAGAAGAGATTATTACACTTGGTGTTGACTGTAAATCTAATCTTTCTAATCACATTTGCTTCGGGTGCACTGATGCAGTGCTTCATACATATGAAGGCAAAAAATTCAAATCAATACCCTTTGATTTACAGGAGTTCATTCCAGATAGGTTCTCACAAGAGAACGTCCAGAAGATAGACCCCTTCTCGTATATACCATTTGCAGCAGGACCAAGGTAAGTTGCAGGTGTGTGGGTTTCCCTTTGGTCTTTGGAGAATTTACAGACTCTCCACAAGAACAAGAAATTAGAGGTTTTGACACGATACAGGCTACTTTTTTTCTTTCCTTGGTAGCTACTACTCTTCTTTCAAGAAAATTTAGAGGCAAAGGGAGATTTGTAAAAAGCCAGCAATAGCCATCTTTTATGTAATGAGAATCAGCATTATAATCATCGTTGCTAATACATCTACAAAGACTTGTGTTGAGAATATAGCTGAACTTTAGTGGCAAGTAGCTATAGGGGTCAAAATCAGTCAACTGACTGTTTTGATTGTTGACTCAAATGTGCATACAGGGGCATTTTTGGACCGGTTTTTTGCTGTAATTTTGACCACCCTCATAGGCTTGGGCGATATCGATTTTTTCATCCACGATATATCGTCAACATATATCGCGATATTCGATAATATCGCGATTATTTTTTGTTTTCACGCATGAGTGCTTTAGAGCCGGTAATGACAGGATGTACCCATCTACAAGCGTCACAATAAATTGCCAGTGCTTACCTGAGAGACACGTGCAATTGCGCCGTTCACGAGTGCAACATATGGGGCGAGTTTTCGCTATCCTAACCAGAAACAAAACGGCACAGCTACGCGATAATGCGAACGTAACCAGACAATTGTTTTCAGTTTGTGACATGTTCAATCATCAACGTTTCTCAAAATAGAACTTACTCGTGAGTGCTAGTAACTTGAAAGATATACTGGTATACGAACAATCATTTAAACATGTTTTAACACTTTTTACAATCCACCATCTTGAAACTAAGCGTAACCGATCACAAAGTTCGGTTTATGTTTGGTCAGAACCATGATGTCATCGCAGCACAACCGAACTTGCGAAAATGCTTAACCAATGACCGAAGCCTAAACACGTTTCTGGTTACAGTTGCAAAAACGCACCCATCGCCATTGGCAAATCGTTTGCATAATAATTATGTGGGACGGTTACTGCGTCGTGCGTCCCAATCAAATCATCAGCCCGAGTTCACGTGATTCGCGTTCCACGTGACTGGGTCATAGTATAAACACGTGACTAGGTTTATTCCTGCATATAGTACCGTGGAGAATAAAACCATGTGATTGTGAACGTCATTTGCACTTCAGAATGTGGATTGTAGTCACACTATTTTAAATAAACGTCACATGGTTTATCAAGAGTACATGTATGTGTTTTGTCAAGAGTCGCAGTATGGTATAATATAATAGTGTCCTAATCCCTCAACTTTGATCGAGCCGCTGCCGACGACCCATGCTTTGATTTAATTCATGACTAATGTGGATTTTTAAGGTAACGCCCATATTCTGCATATATTTAAATATGTATGATATAATGTAGTCGCCTGTGGTGCGCCAGTAGGTGCCAGAGTCACAGACTACCATGGATAGACAGTGAGACGTAAACATTGTCTACACATTGTTGGATCAAATAATACCCCATTCAATCCCCAACACTTAATCAGTCTAAATAGATTTCTTTGAGTGGCGGTGGATTATTAAACAACCTGCTCCTTTGTGATCTGACAGTCGGTTTACTACAAAAGCTGAAGACTTCCCTAAGTTTTTTCCATGGAATTTCTGACCCAACTGACAATCGAGGATTTTGTTTAATTGCGATATATATTTTTTTTCATCGCGATCTGCCGATATCTCGATTATTTAATAAGTTCTTGATATCATAATCGAGTAAAAAAAAAAATATCGCAATATTCGATATTATCGTGTCATCGCCCAAGCCTACACCCTCAACAATACAATGTTTTTCCCCCGTCAAAA